>QDEB01101012.1:0-27082 GCA_004193795.1 Asbolus verrucosus | reverse complement strand
TAATAAATGAAACTTATTGATTTGGGAGAAAAAAGCAATTTATTCGTTTAATTGTGTAATTTTAGAATTAAATATATACTCTGAAAAGATAGGGGCTATTTTGAAATTTATTTTGATCTTATTTGGGTAGGTATGCTTTGGAATGTATATTATATATATATGACTCATCTCAAGTTCTTTAAATAATTAGATAAAATACTGTGAATGATATTTCAAGTACCCTCAAATAAAAAAATCTGAAAGACTCAAAACTCAATTTCGGGAAATATGTTACCATCTAATTTGGTATTTGCGTCGTTTATTGCAAAATACATTTTTGGAAAACTTTGAGTGAGTTCAAAATAAACTTGTGGAGAGTTTGAACGTTTGAAAAACTGAAAGAAATAAATAGGTTTTTTCAAAATTTTGCATTTTTACTAGCTATAGTTAAAGTCAGTTTCTTATGCATAACATTTTTTTTTACATGAACACCCAGTGTAGCAGTTATACAATTCTTTATTAGTTTATTTGTAAAATTCAAATTTCTAATGCATTCTATACTCTTGAGTACACTACTAGTTGCAGAAAAAGTGTTATTTATTTTGTGTGTTTATTGCACAATTTTTCTGTTTTTCGTTTTGATTTAACGAATGTAAGTACAGTGTATACAGTATAAGTATAATAAATCTATCTGCTCCAAATCAATTTTGCCAACAACACGACGAAGCAAATTAAGCTCTAAAATAATATGAAATGTTATCAGCTCGTTGAGTATCTTGATTAAACTAACGCAAACTTAATGTTAATCCCGAAAAGTACTGATATAAAACATGCAGTTGAAGAAACATTAATTTGTTCTAAAATAAAGTAAATTAACGTAAAAATTCGTAATATGTTGTAAGCATATGGATACGTAAACGAATGGATAACGAAAGAAGCATCATATATGATAATATAAATTAATTGTTTCCATTTATGTTATATCACGCATTTTCGACGAATAGCTTTTCAAATCACGTGATCACTTAAATAAAAAATTGGATGGTTCATATAAAATAGATATAAACACTTAAATAAAATCAGACAACTAATTTTTTTCCTAATGGCACCAAATTGACGGTAAAAATTCAATTCTCTATGTACTGATGTGGAAAATAACGTAAATGTTTTTTAAGAATTGTATTGAACATGCATTTTTATTTTCATGTTTGCTTTAAATGTGTCAAATATGTTAAATTTTATTAGAATCAGCTCAGTCATTATTGAATTGAAAGGTAAGTATTTCGATTCCATGAATTTTAAATTTCGAATTCCATATCTCGAATTCCATTTTTGAATCTCATACTTTTTTCACCACAAATTAATAAGATAAAATTCACACAATTCTTAATTTTTGAATTGTTTGGTTCGAAGAATTTTTATAGAATAATTTCAGATAAGCACAACTTTATAAAATGACAAAAACTGGTATCTATTTCGATGTTTTACCAGAAAAATACACGCTTCTGATAATAGTCTCTCAAGTGGCTATATCACTCAAAACAGTAAGTATCAACCTGTATACCTAATTTTTTTAACGTCATTGTGTTAAAAATAAGCATTTTGTTCGCACATCGCCTTTTTTACAACCCCTAATTAATTCTTTCCTGTTTGTTGTAGATCACAACCTGAATTATTTTTTATGATAAGTTAATAAGAATAAACTTCGAAATGATAAGTGAAAATTTATTATGCTAATAAATGATAATAATTACAATAATGCCATGGAAAGTACATGATTTGCATGGTGATAACTACATTTGATTGTAAAAATATTTAGTCTAAAATAATAAGTAAAGGTTTATTCCGATTTAAAATAACATTTTTTATCGCACAAGAAATCAGTTGTGTCTTCGAGGAAAATATAGGAAGAGGCACATGTGTGCTGTTGCTGCAATAGTACAAAAAATAACTGATTTTTGAAACATTGGGTACATGGTACTGGTGCATTTTCTTGTAACATTTTCTGATTTTAAAATTAACTTAGAGAGGGGAAAAGTAATTTACTTCATATAAAGTGTAGGTACTAAATAGAAGTATCTATCGATTAACGAATTTATGACGTCAAGGACCGTTGATCGTTTTTTTTTTTGTAATAGAATTTTTGTAATTATTTTGTTAAAATTATAAATAATGAATTTGATATATTATCAACACAGTGTACTGACAAAAACAATATATAGGTAATAAAACAATGTATTAAGAGCAGATAACTAAAATTATTATGAAGGCTTATTTTTGAATTGTTTTGTCAAGATAATATTTTAATCAATTTTCTTTCATTTTTGTCTGATGTCATCATTGAAAAATGTGTTAAGTTCTATAGACACGCATACTAAAAATTTGTAATTTTTTGTACATTTTTCTGTTTTATTTTAACAGTTTAGTAATTCTGTAAGTTAATTTAAGAATCCTTAGGGGACAGCGTTAACCATCTGTCTTTACCATTTATTCAAAATTTTTATTTGATACGTAGAAAATTAATAATAAAATATGTATTTAAAACATTTGAACCTTGTAAAGTATTCCATTAAAGAAAAATAGAGAATTTTAACATTTTATAAAATCTTGGTTTTGAGGTTATGGTAAGCAGTTAGAATCAATTAAAAATTGTCGGAATTTATTAAAACAATTCAGTTTAAGACTCGACGTTTGTTTCCATATGAATCGCATATGAAAAGATTTTTTTTTAAATTAGAGAAAAATATTTTTAAATGGCTGGATACAGCCTTCTCATAAATGCTATTTGGTACTAGGAATCTGTTAATATTTAATATGTAACTTAAGACCTCTAAAGTTTTGTTGATTTTTAAATTTAATATACATCTGTGAGTTATTCTGTAATAAGAAAATTATTTCCATATCTTTGGTAATAAATCCATACTATTCTTACCTTCACAAATTATTAAAACCTGAAATATGTATTAATGTGTTTTACACTTTTTCATATAAGTAGATGCATGTAATAAATTGTAGGTACACATATTTTATTAAATGATAATTTTAAAATAGATTTTACGTTAATGAACATTATTAAAATTTGTTTCTTTTGATATAATGAAATGAAATAGCTAATAATATATTTAAGTGTAGTCCATCCATTTTGGAAACTGGATCACTTTCGGTGATTACGGTGCGGTGGGTGGCAATGAATATAATCCGACCCCACCAATGCAGGTTTGAATTTAGGAAAGAATTTATCGTTACTGAAGAATGTCAGTCAACTGTATTGCACTTGAAGATTTTATCTCCAAGGATTATACAAAATAAATATCTTAGTGATCATCGACTGAGAAGTGGTCATCGACATTGTCATAAGACGTTTGTTGTTTGAATGGACTTGCAAACATTTCATTGCAAATTTANNTGGAACGCCTTAGCAGAGTGTTACCTAACACTTAATCCACTTAAATTACCAGGTCTATATTTTGCAGAAACTTTGAAAGATTATTTACGAATAATATTTGTCATTATCTTTATTTATAATTGGTTATACTTGTATCAACTTTAAGCTAGGTAGGTATTTATAACCCAGTTTACACCTAAAGGGAAACATTTTATCTGATTCTAATAGCCAATGATTGTATTTCTCTGATCTCATGCTCTTTTTTATGTATTGTATGTATTTCATGTGTCCTGTGTGTTTTGTACCGACATTATTTTTATAAATATTAAATGTTTATTTTTATATGTAGTTGTTAAAATTTATCGTAAACCTATCCCTATTTTCCAATACAGCAACTAATTCAAATACAATCCCGCTTTAGACTGCTGCTTATGCTTTTTTATATACCTCCGTTACAGGTTTAACCCTCACACCGGAAGCTTAATAGTGGTTGTTATTTAAAAATTTTATTTCCACAGTTGTCGCCCTGCTTCTTTTTCTTCATAATTAGGCAAAAATCATCAATGCATAATCAAATTTGTTTTTTGTTGATATTATCATTATTATAATTTTAATTGTTTATTACGAACCATGTTTAACTAGAAAATATTGCTTTAAGTAAGAACGGGAATTAAGTTAAATGCAAATAATACAATATTCTTAATACGTTAAAAATTATGTTATATCTAATTTTATCCCACTGAGAAGAGTTGAACGCTTATCAATACTTAAACCGTAAGGGGTTTGGTAATCCGCCCCTTTGAAAGGTAGCAAAATATGACCACAACTAAGGTTTCACTTAAAAATTTGAAACAATACGGAATCTCAAGGGATCATGCATTACTTTCGTCGGTAGCTGTACAAAAGACAAAAAAATATTGATCAGAACTTGAGGTAGAGGAGATTAAAAAAAACAAAATAAAATTCAAGTGAAAAGCCAATGAAATTTCCATCAAAATATAAGTAAATACCGACGTAGTTTTGGTTTCAAATATTTTCAAAATTACAGTCGAATAACATTACTGTGTTTGAGATAATCTCTTGGCTTAATCAATGAAAATTTTACTCCCGTTTCTCCTTAAGAAGATCTAATTTTGATATCTGATGTGTTTCATATGTATAAAAAAAAATAATAAGACAGTATTATTGAAATGTAAATACATAAAATAATAATCAAACATATTAACTTGTTTTGACAATTAATAATAAAAATAATTCAAATTAGTTTAAGCTCAAAGTGGGCATAGTCAATTAAGTAAAAAAACTTCTAATAAAAATAATGAAAAAAGAGTAATATTTTACAAATTTTAAACTTGGAAAATGATGAACGAGGAATAAATAATTCAAAAATATATGCGTATCTTAAAGTGTGTTTTTCATTGTGTTGTTGACTGAATATTCGAATTCGGTTATGAAATTGATGTTAACACTATCGATAGCTAAATCACTTCACTTGAAATTTAAAGATTATTCTATCACCCAGATTTAACAAGGGCAAATCACATGATTATATAAATTTTGGATATGAGGAATGCAATATTGATTTATTATATCTAAAATATTCAATTCTGTAAGTAATTCTAGCAATGAGTTAAGATCATCATAACAACCTGGATTTTATTGTATTGAAACAAGGTTTATAAAGTTATAATATATTTGAAATATTTATTGTTTATTTTGTGTGTATAATGCTGCGGTGATTTTTTTGTTACTGCATTTAATTCCCTTTAATTTAATTGTTTAATCTTAAACACTTTGGATGTTGTATCGAGACATCAAAAAACCTTGAATGCATTCGTAAATGATCGTATTGCTTCGTAAACTTGTTTGACATTTGACCTCGTCTTTGACAATTGTCAAAATCGTTGTGTGCTGTAGGGTTATAGTTTTTATTATTTTTTACATAATATGGATTTATTTATGTGATAACGTCAAAAGCTTTAACTGTTGTTATTATTATCAACAATCGATTACAAGAATGTTTATTATCAAACTGATTTGGATAAAAAAGTGAAAATGTATAGCGCAGTAAGAGCATCCAAGGTAATGTTTGCTTTAAATAGGTTTTTCATATTTTAACCATTTCAACCTATTATTGCAGGCTGATACTTCGGAAAATTTCACCAGACAAGGGTCGTTGAGGAAAGTCATACCTGCGGAACCAAAAGAAAATTTATTTGGACGTCAAAATGAAGATCTCAATAAATTATACAAGAGTTTCCATCAGGAGTATGTTATATTGGCTGAGTAGTAAGTTGGTTGAAAGTGATATTAGATAATATTTTAAACTGATCGATTACAGCAAAATGATTCAAACAGAAAACATTCAAGGTGTCTATGTGATTCCGTCCAGAGAAAGTCCATTTGGTTAGTAAAGCCTAACATTGTAGCTTTCACATTATTATTTGTTTATTATTTTAAGTGTGGTTTGGTGTGATTTTTGTCAGAAATGGTCCTTATGAAGATGGAATTTTTCGTTTTAATATAGTTTTAGATGAAAATTTCCCTGATAGTGAACATCCTGTATGTGTGACCTTCTGGTTGTGTTTGTCACTAACAAACAAATTCTTTTGTAGAAAGTCGTGTTTTTGTCAGAAATATTTCATCCTGTGATACACCCTGATACTAACGAAGTTCATCTTTTGAACGCGTTTCCAACTTGGAACAAAACTGATCAACATATCTGGCAAATTTTAAAGTATATACACTGGATATTTTATAATCCGGCCGCCAGTATTAATCATACCATCAACAAAGAAGCTGCAGATTTGTAAGTTTAATTTTAACCTACAGCCTTGTTTTATGGAATTTAATTGTAGGTTTAACAGTAACCAAGATGCCTTCAAAAATAAAATTAAGGAAATAATAAAATCCAGTCAAGATCATATTTATGATGAACCATCTGTTGAAGATAAGCATTACCTAATCTTTGAACGCTACAATCCTGAGGTGCATGATCAAGCTAAGAGCACCATGCTAACACGAAATAATGATGAAATTTTAAAATATGGTTATTCATGGGTACTCCCTGGAAGTTTTAAACCCTTAGGGCGCCCACCTTCCCCTGATTCAGAAAGTGAATCATGACTGCCACTTTATGATTTGTTCACAGAACAAGTCCTACTAATTTTATTAAACGTTTTATGATTATGTTCGATGTTTATGTTTAATATTGGCAATGCTTGTTAGTACAAAAAAAGTTAGGGCTAAAGTTCACTAAAATCACTTCGTAGCAATATTACTTTACATGACAATTATTGTGCTTTAAATGAAGCTGCTTGAAGCAGTCAAATTTTATATTCAATTCTGCCAAAATCAAAATATGCAAAGTGCAATAAGTAAGAACAAATTTTATTGTATTATATTTACAGAATTTCTTTANNTATGTGACTCCTTCAAATGTGAAATGTGTAGGTGGATTTGTTTCTCCATTCTTGAAAGTGAAGTATTTGCTAAATTCGATTGCCAGTTTTGATCTCACTAATCCTATAGAGCCTGTCCTCTCAGGTGCTGGATGATAAACTCTTCCAGTCTCTGGTAACATGATCACTTTGGCTGGTTCAAATTTAAATGTTAGCAAATCGCCCGCATGATTGTAAGCCAAATGAGCTTCTGCCTTATCATGTTTTGTTGTTTTATTGATAACATGTGTAAAGACAATGGGATAATCATCGCATCTTACAAAGTTGCGTTCTTTTCCACATATGGATAGGTAAGGAAACTCTCTATATCTGTCGGTAGTATTCAATCTCAGCTGGTTGAAGAAGAATCGAAGAAATTTCTTTTCTTTGAAGCATGAAGTGAAGTTTTTCATCTTGGAATCATCTAGAAATAACTGTTTTAATTAATAATAATCTCGTGAGTGATGATAAATCAAGGTCATTATACAAATTATTTATTATTTACCATTCCCTGATGGTCTATGTAATAAAAATATTCTCGAACTTTGGGTTCAGGTTCTTGTCCTTGAATATACGATACATGTTTTATTGGTACAGCAATGACTTTTCGGATTGTGGAAAGTATTGCACTTTTATGCTTCAACGAATTATTTATTACGAACATTCTAAATTATTGAATAAAAACAAACTTTAACCACAAACCACATTATTGACAGCAGCGACAACTGTCACGTGATGCCATTTCGAGCAACGTTATTGGTTGTTGCGGTAATTTGTTTTGATAAAGGTGCACATGCGCACTGAAATGTTCGCCGTCCGCCAAGTTGTCAGATGTCAAATAATAGGCAGAGTTTGTAGATATTTTTAACATATTTTCCGATAATAAATTAAAAATAAACGAATATGGGCAGGTCGCGTTCGCGAAGTAGATCACCGAGAAAACATCATAAAAGCAAACATCACAAAAGGAGTAAATCCAGGGAGAGGTCAGAGAGAAGGTCAACCTCACACAGCAAGAGCTACAAAAATTCGGAAAAAAGCAAAGAGAAGAGCTCAAAAACCAGGTAAGAAATAGTGTAAACAGTTTGAAAACGACGATTGTGTAACCGTGTGTGATTAGGAAACGATCGAATTCCGTATCTTCAACCTCAAGCAGTGATACCTCCATAGATCTTACAAGAAACGATAAACATCTTAGCAAAAAGAGTCGTTCAAGGAAAATGGACGAGGTCGAACGGTTAGCGGAAATGGAGAGGCAAAGGCGGCAACGAGAGGCAGAACAGAGACTAATAGAAGAAGAAACAGCAAAAAGAATAGAAGAATTAGTTAAAAAGCGTGTTGAAGAAGAGTTGGAAAAGAGAAAGGATGAAATCGAGAAAGAAGTGACCAAACGGGTGGAAGAAGCCAAGAGGATAATGGAGAAACAAATGATGGAGGATTTGGAAAGAAGAAGAGAGAAACAGCGAGAAGAAGAGAAGCGTAGAGAGGTAAGGATAAGATTACGGCCACCAGCCGATTTTTAAAGTTTCTAATCTTATTTTTTACAATTACTGTTATATTTGTTTTGTTATATCGAATTGAAATAGATTTATGTTGTGTAAACTACGTCTATTTGTTGGAATATCTTTATATCTTCATCTATGATATGTCTTTGTAAGGATGATGGAGGTCGTTACAATGACATAGCCCCATTCCCATCAGAAACCTCTGTACTTAACTCATGAACTTAATCTCGGATATATTTTTAAACACTACTCCCACTACAAGTGATAACCAGACAGATTTGTGGTCGCTGTTTTAAATATATCCTGTTAAATAATAGTGCTGATGAAAATCAATAAAAAGAAAAACATAAACAAACGTTTTTGAGGTATTTCTTACTGTATCTTTCACTTGACGTGGTTGCACAAAATAGGTAGAATGTAGATGAGTGTCTACATTATCCCGAAAAGTTATGTAATTAATATGCCAATAGCATGTAAGCTAAGGGTCGACAGTGAGCATAGCCAAGAGATAAGGCGTAGTGGTCTTCAGGTGCAGTGGACAGCTCGGCGCGCCTCAGGTATTATCCAATCTTTTTTTATACACTTTTATACCTTTAAGAACTTATGACTCAGGAGTTGTATTATTATTTTATACCTACTGGCCCAAGCCTAGACGTGATTGCGCTCCTATTTAAACCATCACGAACCTCGGAAATTTTGACAGCAAATCCATTTCTCAGCATTCAACATTCGTTCAAAATTTCAGAGGTGAGGCTCGTGTTTTAATTTGCAATCAGTTTTTGGGAGCAATGTGATTATTAAAACACTGAGCTTGGAACTCCCTTTGTGTTTGGGTGGCTCGAATCTCGCTATTATGTGTTAACTAGGCTCCACATTAAAAAAATTAACCAAAAGAAGCCTATTTAGAACATAATTTGGATGACTGTAATACAAGAGAGCTAGGGCCAGGCCAGTCTGGTCTTAAACAATTATTGACTATATCTTATGTTTTATAGGAAGAAGAACAACGAAAGCAAGAAATGGTGGAAAGAATACTGGAGGAAAATCAAAGGAAAATTGAGGAAGCGCAACGAAAATTGGTAAATTTTCACTTAGTTTTTTAACCAAGGTTTAACTGTGCTTCAATCAGGCAGAAGAAAGGTTAGCCATGGTTGAAGAACAGAGAAAAATGGATGAAGAGAGACAGCGACTGCGAAAGGAACAAGAGAAAAGAGTGAAAGAGGAACAGAAAAAAATTCTAGGGAAAAATAACTCAAGACCGAAATTATCGTTTTCCCTGAAACCTGTTCTATAGTAGTGAGTGTTATGTGAGTGAACAGTTTTGTATCTCTAAAGTGGATCACTATGAACATCATTATTTAAGTACATTTTTTTATATTAATGTAAATACTAAAGTAATTATAAGTTACATAATCAGTTGAGTTATGACAAACACTGTATTTATTTCATTTTAATTGATAAGTACAGTTTACAGTTAAATTTTAGTTGATTGTCCTCCAGTTTTACAAGGCAAGGATGCGTAGCATCCACTATTTTTATTTTTCAATTCACGTTTATGTTTTTCATGGTGAATTATTTCAAGCAAATTTTTTAAAGTCTTTTTAATCTCCTCACTGAAACTTTTCAGACATTCTTGTTCTTGTTCCAACCAAATTGGATTATAACTTGTTGCATTACTTGCAGCCTTCTGTTGCTCATTTGGACCGTGATAAAAATAATCGCGTTTAAGTGGTAAACCTTTCACTTCCAAAGCTGAAGGTGAAGGTAATTTTGACATTTGTTCCTTATAAATCATTTCAAATCCTCCAGTATTTGCTTTAATATTATGTGCGTAATCAATGACAACTGAAACATAAATTTACAAAATTTTGTTCATCATGTTGACGTTACGCACCTTTTATTACATCGTCAAGCACTTTGGGGCACATGCGTGATGTGACTGGAGTTGAAGCGTACAGAGCGGGATTGGAATTTATTTCCAAGAGCCACGGTTGAAAATCTTCTGTTAAAATGAAGTCAGCGCCGTAAAGCTCGAAACAGTTCCTCCTGATCACCATTTTATCTTGATGCATTAACACGGCCGCAGTAATACACTGTTTCATCCCGGGATAAATAATGTTCTTAAACGCCTTTGAATATCCAATGTTTGTTAAATATTTCTGAAAGTCGTTGGAGTCCCACATGTTGAAACTTGGCAGCGCCGCATCGATTGAAGCGTTTTTGTATTTACATTGAACTGAATTATTTGTAAGATGTATAGATTCGTGCAGTTTCCTTAAATTGTATGTTTGGGAGCTGAATCTTAAGTAGCACTCCCTGAAAATGATTTGAACTATATACTGTATCCATATTAACATGAAATAAATTACTTGTACATCCAGATTGTTAAAGGAGAGCAGTTACTTATCAAAAACCACTGTCTTATGTCAAATTTAGTATTATGTATCAATAAGGGCCGCTCTAAAAAATAAAAGATGATCACAGAGCAACAATGTAGAAGATGCAGTTTTTACCTATATATTTTTGAATGATATACCTTATGTTACTGTTCTGCTTTATAATTCTAAGGACATATTGTAGAGTTCTGCACATGTGAATTCCCCTTCCTCTACTACTAGCAGTCGGTTTTAATATCCAGATATTCATCATTCCATCCATGTCAACATAAGGCCAAATCTCTTTTAGAGTGTTCAAAATATAGTTCGACTTTCTGACTAGCGAGTCTGCAGTTTCACCCCCTCCTTGAGCAAAATGATTACTATAATGCACTATCTTGTAAAAGTACTCCAAAAATTTATTCCATTCGTGGTCCGAGGCTTCCGGAATATGAGTGTCAATATCCTCATGTTTACACCTTTTGATAAATTTACAGCATTCGTTAAGAGCAAATTCGAACGCCTCTAGAGGTACTTTCCCGCTGGGACTGATTAGTTTGCACTCTCTGGTGATGTTAGTTTTAACGATCCATTTTAAAAGTGACATGGCAGCAGTCATGTTAAAGTCTTCAGTGAACCCTTTTAGTTCACCGTTTTTCGCTGTCAAACTGTACGATCTAGGATGGTTTAGTTTTGATACATTACTTTTCTGGTACCAATAAGAATATTTGCTGGCTTCACACAACCCCTGCTTGTTTGTATAACTAAATATCTCTCTCTTTAATTTATTGATTATGGTTAATTTGATTTTATCTGGGTTTTCTTTGAAGGCTTCATCGCTAGATCCCCAGTAAAAATCAACTTGATAGCCCCCCAACAATTTCGATTTGATCAGATTTTTGCAAGTCGCTGTCAGTTCTTCTTTTTTCATTAACGGTAGCAGTTCTGATATCGCGTAACTCTGATAACGTTTCAGTTCTTCGTTCAGATGGTCTTTGTAAGATATGTGGAATTTTTCCACCCAACCTCTCGCAAGGAGAGCTTTACGAATTGGAGAGAATTGTCCACGAACGGTGAAAGTTTTGTGTTCTCTAATCGCCTTATGAACCTCATCTTTTAACAGTTTTAATGGATCAATGCTTAGAGAGCTTGAAATTCTTCTGTTAGAACTGCTTGATTTTCTTAATAGCAGAGCAGGATGTGTGGATGAACTGAATCTTCGAGGACTGTAATGTATATTTTTTGGAAATCGTACTTAACGTATAAACTATGATTACCTCAGGTGGCTCCCTCTGGGCGGAATTGTAGAACGACTAAAACATCCCAAAGAACTGGTGCTACCTCTGTAAATTCTATGATTGCTATTTGTGTTATTGTTGCAGTTGATGTTATTAATGTTTTTGCTGTTATTGTTGTTTTTATTATTAGGAGATGCAGGCTTGGGTGTAGACGGTTTTGATTTTTGCTCTTCTTTAAAAAACTCTTTAATTTTCGGTTGTATCATCGCCGATGGCACTTCTTCCATTTTTGATTTGTTGATGGGCACTTCGTGTATTTGTTTTTGTAAGTTTTTTATTATATTAGCCAAGTCTTGAGTCACCTGTAATTAACTGTAGCGACCTATTCTAATTAATTAATTGTAGTACCTTATGAAATGATACATTTTCAGTTTTTTCTGTAGCCAGTTCAGCAGTTAAATCTTCTATGCTGTGGTGAGCGTTTTTATTTTCAGATCTTTTGTATATCTCCGTGATTTGATTGTTTTTCTGAAATGTTTTCAGTTTAGTCAATTCGAAATTTTTATAAATGAGTATGTAAACACCTGCGTTACCGAATTATTGGCACTCTGTTCACTTGGGACGACGTTTTTTATATTTTTATTATTTTTCTTCTCCACGTTTTTATTTGGTGGTATGCATATTTGATGTATTTCAGTAACGTGAGTCTGCAATATCAATTAGATTACATTTTATTGGTCCACAGATACATATTCACCAGAGTGACAATGTGCCCATATATACAGGATGAACTATTTACAATAAAATGCTCAGTGTTAAAGATGTTCAATAATTGCTCTAAACTAGAATTTCTGAAATTTAGTTAAAATTCCATGTCAAAATTATTAAAATGAAAAATTAAACAGAGATACGTCTTGTCCAAGCCCTTAGTGGTTGTAAATTTTTTTAATTTAAAATTATAGCAATACATGAATTTAGAAATAACAGGCTTTCAGTTGTTTTACCTTTTGCTCAGGTACATTTTGAATCTTCTGTATATTTTGGCTATTCTGTACATTTTGAATGTTCTGCACAATCTGAGCGTTCTGCACATTCTGAGGGTTTTTCGCATTCTGAGTGATCTGCACATTCTGAGTGTCCTGCATATTTTGACTTTTTTGTTCTTGGGGGCGTATAGATTTCACGTCTTTGTTCGAACTTTCAGGTTTTTTTTGTACTAGATTACACTTGTTATTTATTTCAGAGGTATTGTTCTGCAATATTAGATCGTAAAGTAGTAATTTTAAGTTGCTTAAGTTTTGACAAATGTATACACGAAACATGTTGATGAATACATATAACTTTGGCAGCTTATATACTCTGTAATTACCTAAACTAAGATGCTGATAAAAAACACCTGGAAAATGAATGATGGTTAATGTTGTTACAATTTCGTTCATTTTTTCCACGTGTTTTTGTGTCATATAATTAGTTATAAATAGTTAAATTTCAATTCCCAAATTAAAGCTTTGTAATGACCTTTGGGAGTTGTGAAGCGTTGACATGTTGCGCCACGGGGTTTGCATTTTGTACATTTTTATTCGAATTCTCCACATTTTTATTCACATTATCAGATTTTATATTAACCGCAACAGCGTTATTTTCATTTTTCTAAAATACAAAATTTAAGTAAAAATCTTCATACCTAAACTTTGGAGACACCTTTGACAGATTATTATTATTACTGGTGTTCTGCTGAACAATACATTTATTAACACTTTGCTTTACGGAATTATTGTTATTCTGTGGCACGTTATTGGCATTGTGCACTATATTCTTGTTTGGACTATTACTCCGTTTACTTATATGTCCACATTTTTTGTAATTGGTGTTATTTTCGTTTTTCTGGAAGTTCAAAATTGGTGCATCTTGTATTAGGAAAAATTTCAGATACCTTTTGTGGGTATAATTTGTCGATATGTTGCATCACGGGACTACTGCCTCTAATACTTCGACTAGCACTGGGGATATGATTGCATAAGCGCCCATATTTTTTATAATACATCTCTGCAAGATTACTTTCATACTTCTGAAACTGAAAACTTATTAACTGAACCGATTTGGTCTCAAAACTCGTGTACCTTTACATATGCCACATTTGCAGTGCCTGTCGACGGAGCTTTCACACTTTTATTAAGAATTTGAGCGTTATTGCATACTTGTCCGGATTTTTTGTGTGGTTCTGTGAAATGGTTGTGATGATGCTTATGTTTCTGAAATGTAATATTTCTGTGTTGGGTTTTTGAATATTTTGAGAAACCTTACTCTTGTTAATGCTTGGAATTCCCCTCCAGAATGCATTATTGAACAATTTGATGAAAAACAGATAATTTTGATATGAATGATTCAAACACCTCACAATTTTGACATTTAATGCCTTTCCTTGACGTACGCTATTCACTTGTTGTCATCTATTGTTGCATCTTGTCTTTCAGCTACTTGTAGTTTACAAGAAATTTATAGTCGATTAAATTGTTGGTTCCGCTTCATCATCGAAAGCCTTTTTTTCATATTTTGATGATTTTTTTGTGCCTTAATTTTAGCACATCAGATAGAACAATAATGGTGGATGAGGGAAGTGAACATCAATGAAGAATGAAGAAAATGAATGAAGAAAAATAATTATTAAAAAATTATACTTTATTCAAACGTTTGGTCAACATAATAAAATATAAAGCTAAAACGTTTTGGTTTTAAAGCGACAGTTAGGTACTTAAGTTGCCATTTTAAACTATGAAAAAGCTAATAACATGAAATATAGAATTTTTGAAGAGTTCGTAAACTTTAAGTTTTGTTGCAATTGGCATTAATATGTGGCAGTAAATTTCCATTGTCTAAATTAAAACAATATTGAGACTTGAAGCAATTTTTATTGCCAACGTCATCGTTTTGTGCACCACTTAAAATATTTTTACCCTTCAGTATACTAGCAGTCTCCCGTTCCCAGACACCGTCTCCCTTTTGTGTTGCAATTTCAGTACAATCATTTGATTTGTTCCTTGAAGCCCATTCGTTGAGTAAACCTAAATAGTTTTTGGTAGTATGTTCATCGCTGTCTTCGTCTTTAATGTTTTCTTTTGCGTTTTGCTTTCTAGAGATAAAATTTACCTTGTTAATTTTGCTTCTATAATATCGTCCTTTTTTTGATACCCTCTCCTTTTTCCTGTTTGTATCACACTTTTTCTTGACTGGTTCCGATTTAGGTACTTTTATCACATCCATATTGACAATCTTGGGACTTTTCAACGATTTACTCAAATCGTCGATCAAATCTTCAATTACCGGGCCTTTGTACATACCTGATGATGACAATTTCGGAAGATTCGTAGGCGCTGTTAAGCTTCGTTTTAAATCAGTTTTGACTTGTTCTTGCTTTTTATTCAACCACAGTTGAGCACTGTTGTCGTAATCTTTCGGTTTATCCTTCTGTGATTGCTGCCTCAATTTGTTTTTACTCCTGAAGATTTTTCGCCCCCTCACCGACAGATTCATGCCCAAATACGGCGGAACTCGAGGCAGGTTTTGTCTGTAAACCAAATCAAACAGACCCGTGTCCGCCGTTGGATCTTTTCTTCTGTCAATCACCACTGAAACGAATTCGTTATTGGATGTAGCAAGAAACAGAAGAACAACCTTTCACCAAATCTTCCATGCACTGCGGACACATCCTGCTGGTAACGCTGGTGGAAGAAGATAAATCTGGGCTACAGTTGATTTCAATTAACCAAGGTTTGAAGTCCTCCGAAATCATAAAATCCGCACCGTACAATTCGAAGGTGTTTTGTCTTCGGTCCATCACGTCTTGACTCGCTAACATGGCGCAAACAATACCTTCGCGCATCCCTGGAAGGATAACTTCGTTCCACTTTTCTTTAACTCCGCTTTGTTTTAAATAAGTTTGGAAGGTGTGGCAGTCCCACATGTTGTCTTGTGGAAGCGCTTTATCTCGTTGTTCTACGTTTGTATATTTGCACTGAACCGCATGATTTGTCAAGTGCAGTGATTCGTGGAAGTTGTCCAAAGTGAAAATTTGGCTGCTGAATCTTAAATAACTCTCTCTACAAAAATTTGAAATTCTTCCGGGTATATTTTCCCCTAGTTTTGATTACCTGTACATCCATATGGTGAGGGGTTGTGAATTCGCCACTATAAACCACTGTCTGATATCGAATTTTGTTTGATGAATCAACAAAGGTTTCTCTGTAATTTAAGTTTTCGAGTTATAAGCGACGAATTTGCAGTAACTCACCTATGTATTTCTGTACGACGTATTTTAATTTTAGAGTCATTACTTTTTCGACTTCTGCGATGTTTTTGATCAACTGTATACCTCTTCCTCTGCATTTGTTGCCGGGTTTTAAAATCCATATGTTCTTCATTCCGTCCATATTGAATTCTGGCCAAAATTTGACGAGTTCGTTTAGTACATTTTTGGCTTTAATATAGTACATGGTTAGAGGGTGGTCTGTGGAAGCGTCGAACAGACCGTTTTTGTGCATAATTAAAAAGTAGTGAGATAAAAATTGTTCCCATTCGTGGTCCCAAATCCGCGGATACTCTTTGTCGATGTCCAAATGTTTCTGTACCTCAACAAATTCAGAACAACGATCGATGGCAAACTGTAACGAAATTAGTGGTACTTGTCCCTCAGGTGACTGAATTCCGAACTTGTCCTCAGTGTCATACTTATGCACCAGCCATTTTAAAAGACCCATACAAGCGGTTATGCGGAAATCATCGACAAAATTATTAAAGTGATCTGGAAATCCTACAAAATTTGAAGAATGTAAGGAACTCTCACAATCTGAAACAAACCTAAGACGTAACAACGAGGGAAGTTAATAGAAGCCACTCCTGGCTCGCTGTACCAGTAATGCTGTTGCAGAAGCAATGCTAAACCTTCTTTTGAAGCAAAAAGCGACTTGCTAAATCGATTCATGAGTTTATAAGCGTTCGAGCGGTGGAGAAGATCGCTCTGATCCTTCCGCATACTCCAGTAGAAATCCACGTCGAAATTTTGTAACATCCGCGACATTATCGTTTTCTCGCATTTTTCTATGTAAGCCGTCGGAGATTCCCAATCGTGCTTAATCGGCAGGTTGCTGATTAAATCATCCGTGTTTGGAGCCGTAGTCGATTTGGCTTTAGTCACTGCAGGTTCGTACTTTTCGATCCAGTTTCTCTTCAGCATTTCTCTTCGTATGATTGGCCAGCCTCCTGCGGAAAAGGTAAACATGGTAGTTAACGGGATTTTTGGCGAACTCACCTTTGATCGTGAACACTTTATGCTCCTTTACGGCGGTCTCGACGATTTTCCTCAAGCGGGTCAACCGTTCCGATGTTATTGTGCACTTGTACTTGTTCTCTATGCAGCTGTTGGACCGTTTCATGACGTCTGAAGAGGTGTCTGATTTGATGGTATGTTTGGGGGAAGAAGGGGCGCTTACTACTAATGGAGAAACCATAATGGCTTGATGTAATTTTTCAGGAGGTTCTAGCATTATTTGGCATGTCTTAGCGGATTTGATGACATGTGTCACAGACTTTGTCTCCCTGGACAACCTTTCCCGTGCGTTGCCCAGGGATCTTTCTCATCTAATCATCTCCTGTTAATGTCTCTTTCAGCACCACCATCGTGGTAACTACAATTACACCGTATAATTTTTGTGCTTCGACTAAAATCGATACTCACATGAACACAAGTTTATTGGCAACAATCTCCCATTTCTCCGAATTTCGTATTGTTCTGTCAATAGATTGTTTCGAGTGTTGTTCCTCGTTTTTTATGTTTGATAAAAGGGGCGATGTTCACCCCAGTCGACAGCGCGAGAGAATGCAACAGTCCATAGAAGTTTTACATTAACCCATTTTGCTATCGAGGACTTCGTACCCCGCGCTTGGAGGTACCAAGGGAATGCAATCGTGACGCCCCTGGTACCGTGCAAAACCGTCGTTTCGACGTCATCACTGTTGACGCCTTCAAGAATGTGAGCTGATACCAACGTCTCTGATAAATTTACCTCTAAAAGAATTAGATTGAGGGTGTAATTTAAATTCCATTAAGAGTTAGTTTTAAAGTGGCTTGCATTATCTGAAGAAATAGCACGAAAAGGCAAATTCATCCTCGTTTATTGTTATATTATTACTACAGACCCACCTCTAATGGGAAACTTTAAAACTAGCCTAATTTTAGTCGACTTGAATGACTTTTATCATTCATATCTGTCTGTTCTGCTTTTATAATTAATTACTTACAAGAAAAATATCATTTTAGCTCTAGATATGTAATTGAAATAATTGCAAAATCTATACAAAATTAAATTTTCTGCGTTCTTATTTTAATGGCCAAGCGGAAATAAAACTGTCGAGGAAAGAACCAAGAAGAATCGCGCGGAATGAGCTGACAAAAAGTAGTGAAACCGTAACTTTCATTTCATTAAATTTGACTGTTTCTAATCATGAAATGTTTCTAAAAAAATTCTGTAATGTGTAGTTGTTACAGTGTTTTATATTTTGATTGCAGTGCAGACAGATACTGGATGGTATTCGAATTTGATAATATTAAGAGCCGTTTCAATAAGTTAACAAGAAATATCGAATAAATGATACGGTAAAGATTCTGTAAGTGTATTGATTCGGAATTTTACCACTCTCTCAATAAAAATCTTAACAGCAGGCTGACTAATAAGAGTAAAGAGATCATATTTTAATTTATTTGCTCACAATTTAGCCTACATCTGACACTATTAATTCAGTTAATTTTTTTTTATTAGGACTTAAAAGCATTAAGTAACATACATCAGTTCAAACTTGGAACTTAGAAAGGGATGTTGATCACTATATATATATAATTTTTTCCTTTATATTATACGTGAGCTGTAATTTCTAAGAATTATTTTTGAAACACTGCATAGAGCCGAATTTGTTTATCTTTGAAGAAAACACAATATTGACATAAAAATTTTAAAAATTGTGAGATTAAACAGAGTCAAAAAATTACAACAGACGGTCTAGCGGACTTCCTGTTAAATATTTATTATTTACCACAAAAAACGCCAACTCGAATTTTACATTTTAGAGCAAAATATTTTCTGTTCGCGTATGCGGAAGAAGTGAATTTTTAATAACGTACGTGGAGTTTTTATTTAAACCGAAGGTCAAATAAATTACATGGTAAGTACCTGTTTGTACTATTTTGCAATTAGATAATTAGTTTAAATAAAAAAATAAAAATATTACAGCAATCTCGAACAACGCTAAACAGCTTCTACTTGGATTTATTTATTTTAATGATCCTTATAGATATAAATTTAAGTTTTCAAGTATGAAAATATCGAATAATATACAAATATTTTTTATAATATCCCGCCATTATTTATTAATATTTCTATTTTGTAAATATTTTATTTCACATGTTTAAATTTACCATATACACCTATATTTAGTAAATATTCTGCCCGGCCGATTTCTTCTATAAATATAATACTTGCCTACCGAGGTCATAAATCTTAACAATGATAACCTTGCAGTTTTATTTAAACCCAACCCAAAGATATTATTTTCTAGAAGTCATTTTCCCATTTTTGTCTGCCACTGCTATATCTAGAAGACACGAAATATCAATAAAAAATAAGAAACAATAATATTACTTACGACAAAAATAAAATTGTAAAACTACTAAGAAAAGAAAAACAATTATTTGAAGCATCTACCTATTGCTAATAAGTAAAGTCAATAAAATGCTAATTTTAATTTAGTTTTTTGATCCTCAATGTTTGTTTTCCAAGTGCAAATTACCTACGTTAGAGATGGTGGCGCCAGGTTGTCCATCGTATAAATAATAGTCATAGTACTTTACTTTAATTCTTTCTCGATACTTATTTCCCGATGTCTTGTCACGAAGTCATTAGATGATATAGATCTGGTGCATGAACTGACTGAACGTATTTCAATACGAAAATCATGACTTGTCAGGAGAAATTCTCAAGTTGACAATTTTTGTTTCGATATCGAAATTCTCTATTTTTTCTAATGTCGAATTAAGGTAAATATATAAAATAAGAAATAATTTTGTATCCATTGGTGATATTTATTATTAAAAGTTGTTTTTCTAATGTTCTTTCATAAAGCAAAGTTTCATAATTTTCCATTTTTATTGTACATATTTAAGATTAATAAATAAATTAAAAAATTCACAATATTTTACCATATTATTACAGACTTAAAATTTATATACTTTTATTTATAATTTTGCAGGCAAAGTTACATAATCTTTAAATGATGTATTTTGATGTCATATCATTTTTCATTTATTTATGAATTTTTATTTTATAATGAATAGTGTGATTGATATTAACTGTAACGTTAGCATACACGTTCGAGGTTACAATGCTTTCACGGGCGCATACAGTTAATATTATTCACATCTTTGCTTACAAAATTAAATGTTGTTTAAAAAAAATCACTTTAATGCCTACCTAAATCTAATTTTACAATGAACGTTCAAATATTGATAATATTTTCGAGGAAACGCTTCATTTCTAAAGGGCGAAAATAATCATATGATAGGATACATCATCACAGACTGACGCATCATGGGTGGTCATAGCTTTCAACCAATTAAAACAGCTTCACATGACATCATAATTTTTTTGACTGGCTATTCTTGACGCCAGAATGTCTGAGATTGGTCATTCTTAATGTGCGTCATTTGTTCGTATACCTAATTATCAGAAAGGATAAGCTCGTTTTGTTATGTTTCTATTACTACTCTGATTTGCTTCAAAATAGGTTTAAAATGTTTGTGACGTAAATTTACTATTTAAGGAAATTCTATTATGTTAAAAGTTTTGAATCAAAAAGTGGCGACGAATATTATGTAAAATGAATCTAGTTCTTTAATATGTTTAATTGAATTGATAATAAAAATTAGTGGAAAAAATACTTTTATAAATGTTTTTATCTAATACTGATACAGAATAATAAATTATAATTCATGTATTTGTCATGTCCGTTTCACAATTGAAAGTTATCTTGGTGTTTCTGTAAGAGAAACATGGGTCATTTTTTAAGAACAAATTGTAAATATGACATTTCAGTTTCTGTCACTAATGGTTAATGAATGCAGTCACTTTTTCCACGGAGTTCAATCGATAAAGTACCAAAATTCATTGTCGTTATGTGCGACGTTGTAATGAAAAATGTCCGGAATGACACCAATGCCACAGCTGACAACATCGGTTTTTTTAAATATGATGTATGACTTATGAACCGACCACATTTCAATATTCGACATTCTCTCATTATTATGCACATTTTTTCTGTCCAGTACCGTACAAACTCCAGACTCTGCTTGTATTTATTTCCGTTTAATTCACGGAACGTTGTCAATTTCGACGTATTTATTGTTGTTGGTCAGAACAATAATGGAATTATAAACAAATGTGACGCAACGAATTGATGAGTTGTTAATTTATTGAGGTAACAGAGCACTGGAGGTAGAATGCTAAAAGGAGGGAATCGTTTAAAATTCTCGGTCGGTAAAAGTCGTGGCCTTTCGTTGGAACGTCGGTAACTGTTTGACATCAATGCAATATGGCGCCCGGCTCGTTGCTGGTGCATCAGATGTGTGTAATAAAAGCAAAACCGTTCGAAAATTCGCCACTTTAAAGTGCCCCGATTTTAATTTCGACTAGCCCAGAACCGATCTGAACCCGCGGCGGTGCGTTGACGTCGGTCTGACTGTGGTGCTTTCGGGTCTGCCAGACACCTATCCCACCTGAGGAATGTAAATTTTTGTGATATCGAATCGTAGTGCTAATAATGTATCTAATAACGAACGTGGATTTTTGACGGTCACGTGTAAAGTTCTGGCTTCGATGAGGTCTCCAGGGGGTGCGCTGCATTGACCGCAAACGTACACGAGAAGATTTGTTGTCATCCTTACAGGTGAACAGGCCATCGAACTACCTTCAGATATGGCCTTCAATGAGGTACGTACACGTTCGGGAATTTAATTTACTTCTTCGGATTTTGGTTACCGGTTTTAGCCCTCTGGCTCGGCAAGAATTCGGGACAACTAGCGCGTTCGAAACGCCTCCAGTTTCGGTGTTAATCTTCGAACTTCTTCGGTTTCTGTGCTAATGCGATGCTGGAATCGATGGGCTTTGGGCCAGAAAACGTGGCCGAAGTTCCAAGACTGGGAGAGTCGATGAAGAATCCATTTGTCGGTCGTTGTAAACAAAAACAACAATGAGTAGGCTTTTTGGTGCGGTGTTAAATTACAGACTTTTTTTCCACTTCATCAAAATAGTTCCATGTTCGTGTTCGATATTCCGTCGTGCTTGGATGCTTTTGAATGATGTTTGTTTTATTATAGATAGATGGATTTGCCTACATTAGTTGAATAAACAAACAGAACTTTGGGTGTATGGTCCAAAATTTATTTTTAGGTGAACACGTGACTGTACAGCACCAGATAAAAGATCAGTTTTAATAATTAATTTAATAATTTTATCATGTGATAAATTTAGGTTTAAGCCTAAGTCGGTCTTAAGAAACTTGAGGTCAATATCATGAAAGCGAGTTAAATCACTAATCTTGCTTCGACCAATAATTTCGTGGTAAATTTCCATAAAAATGACCTCAAATTCGTAACTTGATATCAGCATCAATTACTATCATTTTTAAATTAGATACTTTTGTTTCCAGGATAATAAATTAAGGATTAAAAAAAAAAGTTAAGCCGCTTTTAAGCAGGCTCCATAAAAATCTTCGTCATTTTATTTGTGACATTTGTAACATCCCGATCAGTTGATAAAGTTGATAATTACTGTTACACATAATCGCAATTGATAATCAAATGATCTCACCGACGATAATGTTTTAAACATAATGTGGCGAATGTTTGTTTGAGTAAGCCATCAAAGAGTCGGACCGAAATTATTAACAAAGGAAATTTATTAGTTATTGCACAATCAGTTTTTTATGTGTCAAAAGGAATAATTTTTTGATATGTAGCAAGGTTATTCTTTCATATGTGTTGGCATATTATATGCAAATGGTGGTTCTAAACTTTTATGGCTTTGCCTGCGTTCGATCCTTGCTAATACATACATGTTTGCTTTTACTTGAAAGCCCCTACAAGGCTTTTAAGTTATTTTGTTTAACTTTGTTGTGGTTCATTTGATTTTCCTATAACGTAATAAACACGTTTTAATGTTTTAAACTATAGGAATATATTTAACACTTTCTCCAGGAATTTTATATTAAAAAACACCTAGCTGCCTTGTTTTATTCGTCTATTTATATGTTGTACGTATAAAATGGGAAAAATAGATCGATAGAACATATAATTTTCCTTTTTTGGAAACAAATATGAGGGTGCTAATTTTCGATATGATTTAGTTACATTTTGTATTTGTATATATATTACAGAATTTTTCAATACATACTTTTTTATAAATCTTTTTAAATAAACATATTTGACTTTTTGTTCTAAAAATATTCCGAACTGTTTATTCACTATGCTAATAATGTTTTTTGTTAATTAAATGCAATAAGTTGTTGGTTATAATAATATTAATTGTTGTTACTTTACTGCAGTTACATTTATATTTTGTGCGTTGTTAAATAATTTCTCTCAGTTTTTTGAAATCAGACAAAAGTTACAAGATTGACAATAACCAATTGAATTAATAACAATGAAGCAAAGTATTATATCTTCAATAACTCCGGTGGCAAATACAGATTAATTATTTGTTTTTTCTACCTGCAACGTTTCGATGTTATTGATCGCCTGTTTTGTGGTTAAAGCTTCAGAAACAACTGTCAAGTCTGATAGGTTTTGACATTTTATGATCGAAATCCTAAACCCCATCAGAAATGATTTCGGACCTCATCGGAGCACTTCATACGGTGTGATATTTTAAAGTGTTGCTATGTGTCTTCTCCAAAATGGTTCAGACATTGAAAATTACTAAATCCCTTGAACGTTGAGTGAATTATGAGTGCCCTTTTTTGGTTTAAGACCAACTCTGGTCGTATTTTTGCTTATGGTATACTTTTTTTTACTCTTTTCTCATGAAGTCGTAAATGAGATTAACACATTTTTGCATACGGAACTATAGTTCCGAGGTATTTTACGACATTCCTGTATGAAAACGGCTCATAACCACGCCAGTTAACGTTATTTTCCATTCTCTCATGCATGAAAATAACTCCGCTTTTATTATTACTCGAATTTGAAAAGTAAATGTTATTAAATAAACAAATAAAATTTTAGCAAAAGAGAAATTATCCAATAAATGCTTTTAATGGCTACTTTCAGTTGTTTTGTTACTTATTTATTTATATATTACTGTTTTTATTGATCGGACTCTTAATGAATTACCCAACCTTAAAAATAATAATGAAAGGTCGTAATGGGTATTATTGAGGTAAAATGGGATTGTAAAGTATTTTAAAAAATCCATGGACTTTGATAGACATCTGTATTAGTTGCTTTATATAGGTAATGATTTAAGAGGATGACGTAATCTCAATTATTCTCAATTATTATTGTGTATTGTTATCTCTTTAAAACTAAAGCTTCAGAACATGTGGAATTTAATCAGTAATTTTGATTTTGTTCGTATAAAATGTCAAGACACGTTATTTTCAAAATACCGAGTTGATATTTAAAATTGTGAAACCTTCATTCAATCTGGCCATTTATCTCGTTGTAATTTGTGAGTTGCCTCGTTTGAATACTTTCAGTATAATTTCGTCATAGTTCAGCACAAAAGATGTTGAACTATTTAGTACATTTACAATATACATATATCACTTTTGAAACAATGATATTAACGATCTAGATAATAGTTGAAAGCTGACAAGTATCTACAGTTCATTTATTATTACTTTATATTGAAATCCAATATACGTGAATTCTTTAGATATGACTCATATCGGTCTAAAATCAAAATGGTTTTGTTCGAAAATAATCAAAAAAAAAAAAACGTCATTCCGATAGAAGTATCCACTTTTGACGCGAACCGAATTAAAATATCAAACATAATATGACAGATTTTTTTATTGCTAAATCGTCAGTATACGACATTAATGACGTAAATGAAAAATGTGTTCGGTTATATATAATTTCGTTTTTAATCCATGTCATAGAACCACTTCCTCTCGTAATGTTTAATTTAATTGTTTTGCGTTTTTGGCGGTTTTTTTGGATCAGTTTTAATGAAAAATGTGAAGCTTTTTATGATCGCTTGTATTGTGACATATTAGTAAGTTAAAAAAAAGTTGCTAAATTAAATTTAATTAACTACCAAGTTTCTGTACCGCGTTTTAAAGAACAGACGATAAATGTTGGCCATCTGGTGTTTACCTGCCGTTGTAATGGACACTTTTTCAGTTCGGTACATGCAAAAAAACAACTTTTGATCGATAACGACAGTAGTTATGTTAGAAGCACGCAATTTACATATGTGTTTGATCACGGTTTATGCGTGATGCGAATATGACATCAGTTTGTTTAAAATAGTCTGAGGTGTTGCCTCAGGTAAAGGACGCAAGGTCAAGGATAATTATCTATATCAGATGCTTTTCTGTTGAATCACGTTTTTTTCCTGTGACGCAAGTAAAAATGAATGAGTGTAAGGCGAGTACGGGTACGTAAGTGAACGATTTCACTTGCTCGGACGAAATGGTTTTTTTGGATGAATTTTAATTACTTGCTCGATTAAAATGTTTGTATCTCGTTAAGCTTGCGTAAGTTGAGTAGTACATGCGTTTGAAAGTTGTCCTGCGCCATAGAAAATTTTCGTATCTGGCCGGTGGTTAAATTATTATTTACAAAGCAGCGCACTAATTAAAATGAAACGCTTATTAACGTGTTAAAATTGCTTTATTTAGTAACTTTATTGGTAAAAACTAATTGTGTGAAAGCTCTAGGTTTTACAGAAACAGTTCGAGGTAAAACGACTCGGATTTTGTATAAAAAGTTTTTCGTGGTAACGTCCTTAAAAAATCGCTTCTGTCTGCTTCGATGAGCAGTCATCTTTCCGTATTGGTCTACATGCATCGCTTGGAAGCAAAAATCTTTTTCCATGTTTGAGTGGTTGCTGTACGCATTTCATCGAGATACAGAGTGCAATTATTACCAGACCAATACACCTGTCGGATGCGCGCATTTCCGCTTTCCGCAAAAGGCGGAACCATTCAACGTTTGCAAGGAGGCAAGGCGAAACATTGACAAGGGGGCAATCGCCATCTGCCAGTATGGAAATGTGGAAATCTCGGAATTCAGTTCAGGCTAAAAATAGACGTGGAGTTGGTATTTTGCAATTATCGATGGGACCGATGATGAGTCGATATCACATGTGAAGACTTAACAAACTTAACAGGTGTCATTGGGTGAATGACTTTAAACCATTTAGCATTGCGTTCGCCATGCAATGTACAGTTTCTTTCTATTAAAACAGCGTACGATAAAAATTCCTGCGTACTCACAGAAGAAATTTCACGAACAATGGGTTGGGATTGCGACTGGAAAGTGAAAAGTCGGAATCATGTGAACGTTATTTCAAGATTGATACGGAGAATGTTTTCGGGAGGGTTTCCAGGAAGAATCTCCGCAGTCGAGGCAAAAGAAAGCAGGAACTCGTATTGTTCAAGGTTGTAAAATTTCTGTGACGAATACGGGTAAACGGCAACGCGAAAACGTGCTTAATGTCATTAACGTAATGAAATCTAAATGTCTTTGTTTTAATTAAATTAACTGGTCTAGAAAAAAGAGCTTTGTTGGCACGATCGATGGAATCATTTTCTATAAACTTCGCTAATTTGGGTAATGAACAGGAAGGAGGACAATCAGTTTTTTCTCTAAAGAAACATCGACTAACCCTTAAGGATTATATGGTTAATTAAATGCCCAATAAACTGTGGAGGAATAAAAAACTTGTGCGCTAGCTCTGTTACACAATATGTAATTTGTCACTGAAACCAGCTGCCTTCCAAACGGCAGAATGGAGCATAAAGGCGTGTTTTTGCAGAGTCCGTCAAATCAAATGATAAATCACATAAGAAATGGATCGATCGGCTTTCGCTGTTCGCTATTCTCTATATTACA
>QDEB01101006.1:0-11975 GCA_004193795.1 Asbolus verrucosus | reverse complement strand
CTGTCAGCGATTGTCATTTAAATAGCAATCATAGTTAATAACCAAGAAAGACGTGACATAATTTTTGTATATGGTAAACAATTTACCTAATCAAAGGCAAATTACAAAAAGAGAAAACGAATCTTAACCTCTAAACTGACAACTGTGTGAAATCTGATAAAGGTGAAAATATCTCGGCTATGAATTTGAGATTTGTGAACTAGCATTTGTGAACTATCATGGCTAGCAGTATTTTACGAAAAAACAGTGAAATTTTTTGAGAATTTTAGAATTTTACGGCATTCCAAGTGAATTTGACAATGAAACTTGATAATCACGCGTAGGATTCGAATGTAAATCTAAAATTATTCCATTTAAACTTTTANNCGGAAACTAACAAAGAAAAAAACATTTATTAATCACCGAATAAGAGTTTGAAATCTCTAATATCACTATATGAAATTTTATCAAAACTGATTAATGAATAAAGAAGTTAAAGCCTCTTCGGTGGGATAAATATGTTTTAAAAATGAGTTAATTTTATAATTAATTCCATAATTTTGAATTCACCTGTTTATCGCAATATCATTATTTCTTGATTTTTTTTCTCCTTCCATTTATCAAGTAAGTTTGGCCTTTTTCTCCATATGCTAATTTTTATCTATTATTATTCTTCTTTTATCTCTTTTAACATATATTGAGACTGAAGGTTTCCTTTACACATTATTAAAATTTTTGTGTTAGTTGCCTTCGGTTCTTGATCGTTTATTGTTTGTTAGATTCTGTAAACCGATGATAATAATATGTATTTCATGTATTTTAGGGTTTTTGAAATTTCTACAACTTCATTTCTTTTCTTTAATTTTTTAACGAGCAGATTAAACAAGAATAATCGTGTGATGAATTTTTGTATCAGATCAGCATCAAATTCGCTCTGAAGAAGAAAGCAGCATGTCTTTAGAAACGTCAGCAAATTTAACAAGACGACGCCCGGAAACCATATTTGTTTTATTGCTCTTATTTCTTCCTTGCTTCTGCCTTCGTTAAACAGTTTTATATTATTTCTTTCCATAATATCTAAATTCAATCTTCTAATATTCTTGACAATTAATGGTTACATTAAATATTTATTGACCGTTAAAGATAAAAACTGTTATTATTCATCTCAATCATAACAAATTACTAATTTACATTGATGCAGTTGAAATGGTGCTAAACTGTTCTTCAAGACAGTTTTTGCCACTTTTATGTTGCATAAAGTATCAAATTGTTTATTTTGCAGTTTGCAGTCTCTTACGCCAAGTTTATCACATCACGTAACTGTGACTACGGGTTTCTAGTTAGTTACCTAATTTTTCGATTTTTAACAATGTGGTGAACGGTAAGAGAATATTATTTGCAGAAATTATGCAATTCATTTTATTTATTAATTAAATAATATTTAAATTAACTGTTGTAAAAATTGATTCACATAAAATATTTTATTACCAATAAAATGAAATAAGGTTATGACGGTTCAAAATTTAGTCATTAACTATATATCAATTAATTACAGTTGTAAAGTTCACATTTTTAATAAAAATTTATCGGTGCGATCGCCACACCACTCAACAAAAAATTAAATAAAACTGATATAATCTTCACCAAATTTTATCTTATATAATCCAAAAACCGAACATTTTTAAAGGCGGTGCCAACGTAATTTTACCCAAAATCACATTTTCAAAAAAAAAGTCTGCATATTAAAGCTTTATCTACTTATTTTTATTTACTACCAAAATTTGTTGTCAGATCAAACTTAAGTTTCTATCATAATCTTTCATGAACATGTTGTATAATCAAAATTTCTTAAATTTGTTTAAAACTTACAAAATTTAAAGTAATTTATGTTTGTCTACGATTTTGACAATTATTGTTGTCATATCTTAATACAAACAAAAGACAATTTAAAGTTAATTTTATTTTTTGGGTGAGGTAATACAGTATTATACTTATTTCATTCTTAATATACTTTTTCCTTTCGTATTATCAATTTAAGAAAACGAAAAGTAAATTTTTAAGTAACATTTAAATAGGTATATGCTATTATTCTTATTTCAAAGGTAAATTCAAATAATTTTCGAATAAATTCTTTATCATTTTAATATTCAAAACCTCGACACTTTAAAATAATGTCAATTTTCTGATTATAAAAATACTTTTTTTGTTTGTATTAAAGTATACAGAGTACAGAAATATTGGAAAAATGATGTTCCAACTATGAATCGTTTATGAACTACATGTCATTTTTTCAGAAAGTGTAATAGTTTATCATCTGATAAACAGTTTGAATTAAAATTTATATCATCTAGACTTAAGTTCCTTATCAATATAATCACAATGACCTTTTTAAATTAAATGTAGTTGATAATGTTAAACAACTAATGAAAAAAATCGTTTTCAACTAAAAGTCATTCTAATGAGACGAAAAAAGTTTTGTTACAAAAAAAATTGTATTTCTGGAGAAATTTAATTTTCACTTCATTTTTAAAATTTCTAAATATTTCGACTTCTTTGCGCAGTACGGAAGCATTAAAATAGATGTCAATACGAATAAGAGAATGTATTTACAAATTAAAAAATTATTTACATAAATAGTAAAACACAGAAAACTTTTAATATCTCCTTTGCTGAGGGGCACTTCGATAAACAGGTTGTACATTGCTGGCGGCGGGTTGGTCTGGTTCTGGATGTGCAGCAATCCATTCCAAAGCCCTCTGGATCGCTGGTGGAATTGGTGGAGGAGTGGGCAAGTGTTCTCCTTGGGGTTGGAATCCGTCTTCGTTGGCAATGTAATTGAACGAAATCGGTGTGCCATCTGGAGCGGTCCATTGGGCAGAACCCTGCACTTCAGCAGCTTCGTTTTCAGAACCAGCGTTCTTCAGCTGTCCTTGTTCTTGCGCCACGATACCGTTACCAGTTTCATAACTGCAAAGACAAAATTACAACCCCATACACCCGATGGTCACACTGACCTCCATTGGTAGGATCCATCAGCATTGACGCCTTCGTTGTCGTATTTGACAATGGGGATGGGTTCGTTTGGCTGTTGGGCGTGGATGGCCAAGAAGAGGGTTGAGAGAGCAATTATCTGCAAGAATACAACACGTAACTGTGGTTGCATTTCGGTGAAGGATTATCCAATTAAAATATTAATGTGAGTAAACAATAACTGCACTTGTGCACGATTCACTGTGTATACACTCGTCGGCTCAACTACCTACCACTTTCATTTTGGTTTAGTTGATGAGTCGGAGACGTAACTGATGTTATTAGTGAAATTTTGGTATTTATACTAACTCGGTTATCCCTCCTCGGATGAAGAAGGCAATATAATACCTTAAAACTATTATTAGAAGATTAAATAATCATTACATGCAACACATATGAACTTTAGTTATGTGGCGAAATAGGTATAGAGTCGACGGCAAATTGACATTCAATTGTGGAAGATTGATGCGTAATATTGATTTTTGTTTAGATCGTTTGCAGGCTTTGTTAACTTCGATGCAACGAGTTAGATAACCGGCTTTCCATACTTCATCAATTTATCTAATACGGCCCTGTCTACTCCTCATTCATCACCTCACGCCCACCCTCGTTATCTTCATTATTGTGTTTGCAGAAAGTAGGTTGCAAATTTTCTTCTACTTCGTATTCGTAAGGCACTAACAATAACCGTTATTAAGCAACTTGCAAGATAACGATGACTTTATTATTTTTTCAGAAGATTTTTTTGAGCAACTGTGATGAAAATCTTCGATAATAACGACGATTTATGCATATAAAGGTGTGTAGAAGGTTCTGTGCGTATTTTATGTCCAATTACGACATGCCTAATTAGTACAGGTGATTTGTCCAGTTACTTCAAAAAAGCGAATCAAGGCCTAGGAGACACAAGTTAAGCAACAGTAACATCTCTTTTTCGAAGATTCGATAAATAAAATTGCATTTATTACTTGTCGCACAGACAGTTAAATATTTGAAGACCAGTGTGTAAAATAAATATAATTAATTATTGGCAAACATTACAAAATAATATTGGATGCTATAAACAAGATGAAAGCTGACCTTTGTGTATTACTTATTTCATTTGGGTCATTGCAAGTCAGTAATAAAATTTTACAGTGGACATTTGAAAATAAATTAATTTCCGTTCGTTTTCTTCGGCGCAATTAGGAAAAATCTTCTGCGGCAGCATCAATTTCGTTGCAATTTGCACCTTTCGAGATTGCAACACTCTATTGCACGCTTTGTCCACATGGGACGAAAGAGATATTTTCGCACTGTCTTGCGACATTGTTGACGTTAATTAAGGCTGTTTCCGGGAATTTTAGATTTTTACTAACGAAGGATTTCCAAATTTTGTCCAATTTACATGGCATTAAGTGCCAATATAAAAGCAATAAAATCGTCACAATCCTTGACGACAATGATCCTTCTCGGAACTGTCGTAATAATTTTTGTCGACATCTTGTTGCGAATTTACTTGAGGAAGACTCGAGGCCAAAAAAATTGATTTGCCTAACAGATACACAGGAAATGTTCTGGTGTTTTACTGTTTTGTCTTTTCTAACATATATTTATTAAGCAGATGATATCAAAATGTTACTTCTTTAAAAATACCTTAAATACGCCTTAAAATCATTAAAAATTTACGAAAAAGAACAAGATTTCTAAACCCATCGATAAGGCCGACTGAACCATCGACTTTTTAGCCACTTCGAAATTGGAAGATTTGGAAAACACGTAAAAAAATTAAAAATGAACACAGAAAAAAAAAGTAAAAATTTTTAATGAGTTTTAACAACTGGACATGAGCTGGTAGAAGGAAGGACGCAAGATTAACGTTTTTCATAGACATTTAGAGCCTAAATTTGATGACAAAGGATTTCAAATGTGGAAAATGATTAATTGGCAAGAGCGAAAGTCACAGATGGTTCATGATTATCTAATAATTTATATTTTATGAGGATATGATGGCGATGGTTCCTCCGTTTATGAAATAATAATTCCCTAAATATCTTACCTGATATATCAAGTGTCAATGAAATCCACTTATCCCTTCACCTTTTTTTTTATTTATTAAGATAAATATTATATAAAAAATTTAAAACATTTTATTCTGTGGAAACACCAATATTTTTGAAATTTGTTTTTGCAGTGTTATCAAAAATAACTCAATCCCATACTTCTGCTCTATATTATGTATGTATTATTGCATTCGTTACTAACTTATCACTATCCAAAATTTTTTTCTCCAGATCTTTACATTTTAACTTCTTTTCCGTGGCATTATATAAAATGGTGATATACCAATTCTAAAAAAATGTACTTCTTCAATTTTTTCTACTTTTCACTTTCATTATTCTTATTCTTTCCTCTTCAATTTTAAAATGTTATTATTTTTGACTTACTTTTTCAAGTTTAGGACCAGAGCTGTTCTGTTTGAAATATATTTCCAATGTGTATCATTAATTTAAATTTCTTAGCTTTTGTCGTTGCCAAAATAATATCGTTCGATTGAAAATGTTTCTTTTCCTAATACCAGTTCTTATATCTATAATTTTCCTAAAACTTCTTTTAAATCTTCTCAAAAATCTAGCATAACAGGCATTCATGTCTTGTTTCTCTTCCGGTTTTTGTTTCAGCGGGTTAAAAATCGTCATTATAATCCTTATATACCGTATTTAAAGTTACATTTCCATAATTTCTTTCTTTGACACTATTTTTATCCACTAAACGTATTATTTCACTATGCGATTATTCCGGAAATTTTGTTTTCAAATTTTATTTTTAATTTCTGTCAGTTTTTCTGGTATATTTTATGTATATTTGCATATTTCCATGCCTTAACTGATGTTCCATTTTTTCTATGTGATTTCTTTTTCTATAATTTGTTTAATGGTGATATTGCTTCTTTTTCGAATTTTTTCTTACTAATCCCTTTCTTTTTTCTTTTTTTAAAATTTTTTTTAATTCGTCAACTCTAATATTATTGTACCCTATTCATTTCATTCCTTTTTTAACACATTTCCTCATTTTGCCCTTTCTTTTACTATTTGTTTTATTACATTCTAGTATTCTCCTTTATGTGCTGTTATCAATTTCTTCTAAATTTTTTTCAGTTTTTTCGATTTTATTAAATTCACTGATGAAATCTTTAATGTACTTCTATCAAATGGCTCATCCTTATTCCTTATTCTTCTTGCTTCTTTTGTTGTTGATTACTTCTTCACGTTCTTTTTCAATTCCTGTCCTTTTTCAATTTTCTGTCCCTTTCATCTTTCCTATTTCTTTTAAATATCTTATTTATTCAAAATGTGAATTTCGTTCCAGCACAACTTTATTTTTTGAAACCAGGAATAAAATTTAATTTTCTACAACAGCATTATTTTTTGTACTAATAATATTGTTTTGTTTTTTTTTCGAAACGTACTTTTGCACCAGCCAGGTTATGATAGTAGCTTAACATGTAGGTAGTTTTTCCTTACTGAGATTCTTCCAAATTTGGAAAGTAAGTCCTTGATAATAAACAGACTTTTATGTGGAATATTATAAAACTTCTTATGTTTACTGAACAAAGTCTGGGAATTAATTATCACTTGGTGGAGGTGAAACAGCGTGTGTTTGGTCGTTGACCGTTCCACCCCCAACTACCCCAAATTTAAAATTTTAACAACACCTTTGAATTGTCTGAAACATTAAGTAAAATTGGATAGACAAAAATAAGGAATTTAATTTTGAAAAAAATTCGATTGAATAAATGTTAAAACCTGTGACTTTTAAACATTGACATAAACGATTTCCCGATAATGATAATCTATGAATATTCAGCTTAAGGGGCGTACTGGGTGATAGGAGGTTAAGTATAATAAAAATACTAACAATATCATTTAATTAAAAGTTATTAAAAATATACTTTCATTAATAATAAAATATCGTCAGTGTCATTTACATAATATATTATTGACTCTGAAAGATGTAATAACCTCATAAATCATTGAAAGCAGAAATTAAATAACAACGGACTTAAAATACCCCATGTGATATTCCGAATTTAACTTTTTTTTTTAAATTTATGATCGCCATCGAACTGCAGTCATTCTTAACAGATGTTATCCAATTTGTAAATGTTAAACAAGTTATTTTAGGATAGTTCCGTAAATTCCTCAAGCGCCAGTAATATATAATCAATCGACGTAATCATTTTGACCCGACATAAATCAAAAAACAAATTTCGTAGATTTTGACATTTTTTATAACAAATTTTAAAATGTAATATTTTCTTTAAGATGGCATTAACTTGAAAGTTTATAAGTTTATATAAACATCGAAAAACCAAAAACTCAAAAAATTAATCAATTAATATCGTGTTGGTGTAAAAACTGACATTCAAGATGGATAATTTAGCAGAAGCGTTTTAACGATTACAAATTATTAAAATCCCATTTATCATTTGACTGCTGTCATCCATTAGCATTATGGAAATGTCGTGTAATATGAAACTGTGTGAATCACATTATCAAAACATGCTTCTGCCCAAGATAAAAACTATAGCAAATAAAATTTGCAATTTTCGTCAACATTGCAGTAGTACTGAAATTATCGGAATTCCATCGTTAAATTTTACCAGTGAATGAAATTTCTTCTAACTCTCACATTTCTAAATGTAGTGCTAATTTGTTGAATAAATAAAAATTTATTTAACTAAAGGTGGTTGTAAACAAGCCCAGTTCTCACATAATATGTAAGTAAGTAATTTTTTGTATTACATTTATCAAATACAGAGACACCACCTTCACACATCATGGGACAGAAGCGAAGGATTCTTTCAATTAAAGTTTAACGCTAAATTAAGCAATCGTTAATTTGTGTAGACTACCTTGAAAATTGGCTTCCTTTAAAGATTTCTTCAATTCATACGTGATCACAGACGCAATTTTTGCGAACTCTGTTCTCACAAAAAGCGACTTCTGTCAAAACACTCTTCATTGAGCAATCAAATTGATGTCAGCTAATTTTTCCTCGGGTGAAATTTTCTTGCAAGACATAATTACTGTAATCTGTGTCGAAGTGTATAATAGGGTCATTGCATCCGTTGAGAATTGATGTTTATTCATCAAGAAAGAAAATATAAAATTTGATGCTGTTGCAGCTTGTCAGGTTGCCAAAATAGATTCAATAATTTTTTAATTTCATTTTTTTATTTTTATTATATTTAAGTTAGGCAACCAATTATACAAAACTGAATGGTATTTTATCTATTTCATTTAATTTCTTCTATTTAAATTATGTTTTACTTTTTATTACTTACATGGATAATTTCAATAATTTACCACAAAGGCGGATTAGAATATTTGAAAGTTTTTTCAATAACTACTAGATGTCTCCTGCTGCCTTATTTTTAAATTAATATGTGAACAAGACATCGATAATAAGAAAAACAAATTAGTGACCTACAATCGAGTTTATTAATTCAATAAATAAAGAACAAATGGGTTCAAAAATAGTTTCAATCTTTATTAACTAACACTATCTTCATGAAATTTTAGCCTAAAGATGGTGACAAGTAGGTGAGCGATAGTTCAGTCTATGTAGATTTCTTAAATGTCATAAAAATAAAATCACAGGTTATTTTAGCTATTGTTGTCTATACTGTGGATTGAAATCTTGAGGTCCTTCTTTCCTTGGCCCTTGAGGACGGTCACGTGCTTCCCTTTCATCCGCCTCCTGGAATTAATTATTAATAAATACTCTCAATTCAATTAATCATCATTACTTGTTGCGCCCTAATTCCTGCATAAATCAAATCTAGCCCTTTTTGTACTTCTGGACTGACAGGTGGTGGGGTGGGAAGATGATCCCCTGAGGGATGGAACCCTTTTTCGTCAGCTATATAGTTAACAGTAATGACTTGTCCTTCAGGAGAAGTATAAGTGTAAGAACCCTGCTGCACTTGAGCATTAAGATTTTGACCTTCTGCGTCTGGATCAGGCCCCAGATCTTTGATGTAACCTTCTTCTTGCGCAATGATGTTATTTCCGGTTTCCCAACTAAAAGCATTAGTTTAGTTTTGATATATGTATATAAGAGGGACGAGTGGCTTACGCGGCTTTGTAACTACCATCGTTTCCTTGTTCTTTGTCGAATCTTATAATGGGGATGAAAGTGGTGGACTCATGCGATCGAGGCCTTTGTTCTTGGATTTGCTGTTGCTGCTGCGGCCTGGATTGGTATTGTTGGTCGTCTTCATATTGGTCTTGGCGTCTCTGTGCGGGACCTTGCGCGAAAGATGCCCCAATTAGGACAGCAGTCACAATCTGAAGCAGAAGATGTTATTTAATTGTTTTTATGAGAATGAAAAAACAATTGGTTGCGAAAACCGTAACCTTTAACCGTGGCCCATCCCAAGAGGTTGCACCACCTACGTTCAAACGAAAGTGGGATCTTCTTTACATAAGAGTTTAGAAATTTCAAAAGGCAAAGTTCAGTAAAGTGAAAGGTAAAGATGACTTACCAAAAACTTCATGATGATGCTCGTGAGGGACTAACACATATACAAATTGTCGATAAGAGAAATCTCTATTTATACCCTCTCTACTGGAGCAGCTCCACTCTTCGAGAACGCCACCACGAAACTAAATAGTAATCCTTAAATAGTCTGACATTATGATACATTTCCTGTAAAAAATGTTCATGGGTGTGCGGATCATCTCCACTTGTGCAACGAGATTTTTTGAATACCCGATCAAGAACTGATATTTTGATGAATTCATTAGCAGTAACAAACGTTTTTGTTTTTGTAACAAATTATGACCATTTTCAGACGAAAGAAATTTCATAAAGTGAACAACTTAATGTTAAACTCATTAAACCATTAAACAACATTCTTTTCAATTGCAACAATAATTTTTAAAATACAGCAATCACTATCCCTTATTAATCATATTACGTGTGTGCCCTTTATTAACAATACATTTTTTTGTGTCTTTTTATGATGCCTCGTCCCTGACCTTTGCTGAGACATTTTTACCACGGATTTTTTCTTATTATCAGCAGTATAAACTTCTGTCAGAATTTTAAGTTACATAATGTTTTTTTAAATGTAAAGTAGTAATTAGAAGCACGATAATCTTCTCTTGTATAATATTGGCTTTTTATTGGTTTTAAGTTTCACGACTTTGAGATTATCATTAATTCACTTTCTCAGAGTTGCATTAAATTACGATATTTTTATTTTTTATTTTCTCTTTCATCTCGTTCTTCACCTACATTGTGAGTTAAAACTAGTAGTATGTACATCATTCCAATGCAAACATGTAATTTTAAAATCTCCAGCAGACATTTTTAATGTGCTTGGCATGCACTTATTAAAATTCCTTTACAGTTAAATGTTCATGTCGATATTCAGAAGATGCCTGGTGTGTAGCGTTTCATATTATAACATTCAGTCTCAATTTAACCAGTGTCAAGTAATTAATTATAATTTAAAGTAGGTATATAAGCCATTCAGAATGTTGCGGTGGTCATGTGAAATGAAGAATTGTATCATCATCATTTATTTATTCAAATTTTCGATAGCACTCAATTTATTTTGTTGCATAAAAATCTGGTCACTAAATGACACCGTAAAATCTTTTTGTGGTCAGTTTCTTAACAATACACATTTTTTTAATTTTGCTTACATCATATTAAAACCGAAAATGGAGAAACCAGATGTTTTATTGAGTTTTTAAGAATGCAGCATTTTTCTTGCAATCGAGATCAGTTTTATTGGTCAAGGATTTCCAAGAGAGTTGCTTCCTTAGATGCCAATTTAAAAATATCAACAACAGTATCTAAACATTAATAGTAAACATTAAAACTTAAAAAAAGTTTTTTCACAAAAATTATTCTTTTGAGTGATTTGTTTTATTTTTACCTTTGGTCTTTTCAACGATTTAATTGTTTTTGTCTTCTGTACTGATCCAACATGGTAATCAGAGTTCAAAACAAAAAGATACAGATGTTTCTTTAATAAAAAATCAAAATTTTACGGAACAAAAGCTTTGAAAAAGGAATTGTGATTCCACATTTGTAAAAATTTGTGAAAAAGCACAAGCTACAATGTAAGTAGAATTATTATAAACGAACGACCTTTATAATAGAAATGTTTTGAAAGTACTTAAATCGATTTAAATTTAAGATTTGCTCTCAAACTTCAAACGAAATTATATAACTGCAATGAAGAGTAATTTTACGTAGTATACTTAATTACATATGGTTATTACGTTACATATAGTCATATCTGGTTGTTTATTAATCAATTAAGTCGGAATCCTTACTCTTTAATGATGTGTTTATGACATCTTCTGCTTTTTCAATGACTTTTTTCTTGACGGTATCTTTTTAATCAACGTTTTTAAAATACAACACAATTTTAAAAATTCTTAAAAAAAAATTTAATGACTTCAAAGTTCACCTCTGGAAAATTTTTCGAAAAGTTGGGAATTTGTTTAAAATGTATTCGCTACTTTTTTTTAAATTAAGGATTATAAAAGGGAATACAATTCGTAAGTTCAATAAAATTACACATATAGGAAATCACTGCAACTTTTCTGATTTAACACATCAGACGGCAACCTTATAACTTTTATATACTGTCTCACATAGTTAAAATAGATGTGCGTAAATACACTTATGATTGTATGAAAATATTTTTAACACACGGTGATTTTCTCCGCATAATATTTCGAAAAGCATGTTACGTATGGTTAAAATTTTTCAAAAATTAATCGAAATAAAAAAGGCTGCTGCATTATATTAAGTATATAATAAAATCAGATAAGGAAATAGTATATTATTAAACAAGCTTTATAAGACGGTATATTGTCGCACGTGCGGGTTTAAAGTACGGCAAGCGTAGCGAGGAGTGCTTTAAGGTAGCAAGTGCGACAAAACGTCTTATGAAACGA
>QDEB01100977.1:0-13318 GCA_004193795.1 Asbolus verrucosus | reverse complement strand
CAGTTGAAAAACTCCAACAAGTACCTTGACTGATTCAAAAGAAGGGTCAAAGAAAAAAGAAGTGACAATTCAAATATTTGTGATCAGGGCAAGAAAACTGAAATTCCACAACTTTGGAGCAACAATGCCACCAAGTATTCATTAAAGTCTGTTTGTTATACTAAAGTGTTTAAATATTTGTACATTTGCACATTTAATATGCAAAAGCAAGTCAGCAGAGAGGTCATTTAAATTACAGTAATTTTATTACCCAGGTAAACTAAGCAAACGACACCAGAACAGCCTTTGTAGTCAATGTAATAAATTAAGTTGGGATGACGAGTTTTTCTGTTTTTAAATTTTAATTAGAGAGAAATTCTTTTCCGCCGGATACGAAACATCGTTAGATTATGAATGAAATATAGCACTACAAAATATGCAAATTCAAAATTAAGTAAGTAGCTACCCACCAGATGAATGACTCACTCAAATGCAGCTAATTGTTATTTTCATCGATATTTCGCATTTTTTTTAGCAAACTTTATTGAAGGAAAAAAATGTCATTCTGGTGGAGTTGTTTTAAAATAAAAACGTTTGCAAAATTTTAAGATAAGTTGGAATTTGTTGAGCCGGGTGAAGTTTCTGAAGTGACAGTTTTAACGAAATCCTTTTAGTAAAAATGACTTCATGTAAAACGATTGAAGAAACGGTTGCCTACAGGCGGAGAGGTGGGCCAGTTAAACGGTTTTTGCATGGATAAATTGGCCCAATTTGTTTGAAAAATGTATAGACATCGTTGCGGTAGCCCCGACTTTTATTCGGAGTTAATTAGAGTGGTGTGGTGCTTTAAATGATGTTTTTAATTTTTAGGTGTCATAATAAAAAAATAAAGCAATTTGTTAGTGGAGTTTGTAACATTTTGTAAGAGACAGTAAAAGGTTTGATGAAAGACTAAATTGAATTTATTTAAAAAGCCGTCAGAAACGCGAGAAAAAACGAAATGAACTTATGGCTCGTGTCAGTCATTTATGTAAAATATAACTACTTTAATGTTCCAAGTACAAAATGTAAACAGTAAACATATGCATAACAAGAGTGCTATAAAGTTGGATACCCACATTAATATATAGGCCGTAGCAGAAAATAAATAAATACCCACCATTCGCAACAAATCTGTGCTTACAATACCGAACACGAAAAAGCTATAAAAATAAATTTTACAACTTCACGCACTAATAAATCGGTATTTAAAATTTTTTCGCCAACAACAATGTTTAGACGAGAAAAACGCCCGTCCAGAAACATTAAAATTCCCGCACCGTCGAAATTTAAACAAATTATTAAAAACGAATTTCTCATCCCGGGGCAGAAAAATAGTTTCTACATATTTTAGGTGGGGACTTGTAAGATATGACGTCACAAAGCTGGTACCGCCTTTACAGGGGCAATGGGCGGGAAATAAATAAAATTTACGATGTGCTATTTAACTGCTATCTGGCGGCAGAGTAACGAAGCGTGCGGAGGCCATTACGACTCTGCTATTGGCTGGAAACCGTTACGAACAAGCGAACCCGCATCTCCCCTCGATTATCGCTGCGCCAAAGCGAAACGGAACACGACGGCATGTCGCAGATCGACTCCGAAATCGATTCTAAACCGCTTTACTGGCCAAAGTTACGACGCACGCTCCTCGTTCCCTTTCATTTTATCGCACTCAAAAAACAATGACGCCGGCATAAACAAGAGTGCCACATCATGTTTTATTGCGCCGGGCTGCATTTCGCGGGATATTTAAGATGTTATTATCGTTCAGGTTAAGCTTCAAATTCGTTCCGAAAAAATTATTCCTCCCCGAAGTTACCGCTAATCTCGAGGTGTTAACAGCATTATTTCGGGTAATTTTATGTGTTATGAAGCCTTCTTACTACCCGATTGTTGTTAATTTTTCTTCGCATAAAGGGGGTGAATTATTTGGGATGTCGCCGTTATCTGGGCGAAATCGTGGTCGTTATATGAGGGTGGCTGTTGGAAATTGTGCTTAGGCCACCGTTTCATGCAGAAATCAGCGTGTAAGGGTTAATCAGGGGGCGAATCGATAATACGATGTTGAGACTCGTGCTTCCCTCTACTTTGCAGACAGTAAAATAGGCAACTTCGGCGTAACCGCAAGGGTTGAAAATGTTCCATCAAACGCGCTGTTAGACTGTCTCCATTGCTTTACGTCAATTTCCGCCCCCGGAATGTTTGTTTACGTTTTGGCGCGAACAAAGACAGAGTTTTGACAGGTCAGGCTTCTTCGGTCTCGATGTGTACCGTCCGAAGGTGGTTCCTCCTTATCTAAACATGTGAAACGGGCCGTTTTCTTTAGTTATGGGGTCGGGCCCCGATAACGCTATCGAGTAAATTGGCTCGAATTATTGTTTCATTTTGTTCGGGCGGGATGCAAAAAGAGGAGATTTTTATTTGACTTTTAGAGCAGTAAAGCATTCTACCACTCTGAGTAGGTAGTTGCAATAAAAAGGTCGTTAAAGCGACTTTTACTGCAGTTAAAACTGTAAAAGTGCGTCCAAATAGCCGAATAAAATACGAGCTTCTCTAGGCACGCGCCACAATCATCAAACCACTGTTTATGAGATGATAATAATAATAAAGGCTAGATTAAACTGATCGTTAAAATAAGTTTAGAGCCGTATAAACGCCAATTTTATACTTGTTGTGTTTTATGGTTCAATTCATTGATAATATACCTGCCTTTTTAAATTAACTGCATTCTTTATTTACGCCAATAACTTTATTATTGTGGTTTTATTAGTTCTGCTAATGTGTTTGTTTATTTTACAGCATTCTAAAAATGATTTATCTCCCACCACGCTCTCTGCCATCTGCTGGTCAGAAGCTGCACTGATTGAACCGGCGCTTGCAGTAATCGCCGACAGAGGGTAAACTATTGTAAAACATTATTCTCCTTCGAACACAAGAAGATGGCTCTCCCAACCCCTCCTCGCGAGATTTCTTTCGCTGTACTTTACAGCCCTTTTATCGTTCGCCAATAAAACCCAAAAATCCATCGGCGTGAATTATTTTATCAGCCGATCTCGCAGCTAGATTCGAAAGAAGGAAGATTGTTATCAACGGTAATTTAATGGGGCTATTAACATAATATTCATAATTACATACGAACCATCATGCACCGGCTACATTAATTTGATATACGAGCTGGGCATTCGGTGTAATAATTCCAGCAATGTTTTAGTTTTAATTAACCTACGCAAATATGTAATTATTAAATTAATAGGTTGCCTACGTACACCTACTCGACGCATATTTTGTCGTAATAGCGAAATTTACATAAGGCGGGTGTCTCCAAGAAACTTTCTCTAATAATTTCGTGCTCGAAAACAAGTTTTAATTTTTGTCCTACCTTTTATTCGGCCGATCAAACTCACAACGTTTTTACCATCACGTTACACTGAAGACTGCTCGAGTGATGCGCTCGGTTCATTTTTAATTTGACGTCTTCCAGGTTTATAACTCTTTTCGAAGAAGATAAGCGTTGCAATGAATAGGTTTACGGCGGGTCGAACTTTCTAAATTTTCTTTCGAGGATAGTGAATCCTACGTTTTTTATTGCTCGGTACTGACTCTCCATAAAAACCTATTATTGGAAAGGGGTTTGGGCTGCTTGTAGATATTTATAGTTTGCTGTATTCATTGTTATAATTTTTTTTACAGTTCCAACACCGTTTCTTAAATATAACATGGGATCACTGCCAGATAAAATATGTATCTACAGAGAATGTACACTTGTCTATATAATTAATAAATATTCGCTATAAATATCAATCAGACATCACCTTACTTTATATATTTTTTAAGCGGAATTCCAACTTCTAAAGTCATTGAACTAATTGACTCAATTTTCATCAAATTTATATCACACAATTTCTCTCTAATATACTTATCCCTATTTTAAAAATTAAACTTTAATATTCGTCAAGTATTATTTGAGCTTAATCTGCTTCTTGAAGTAAAAATCTGAACAGAATATATAAGAATAATAAAATTGTTATCAGACATACATATGATTGCGTATCTAAACTCATGACGGCAAATGATCTTTAAGTTTTTATAGAGAAAGAAGTCGAACTTCCAGCCAAAGCTAAAGTGCTGCTGAGAATGAATCTTTCAAAACTGAATATTTGTCCACTTACAATCAGTGAAAATTAACAATAAAATAGTGTCCATCATTCAAATTTTAGTGTTTTTTGCCGTGAAGCAGATTTTTTTGAATTTCATTTTAAATTACTTTGAATTTTGGTATTGGTAACACAAAATTTCCACTTCGGAAATTCTTGGTTTTTGGCAGAGTTACTTGATTGGTTTCTTGCTCTTCGTATTTCATATTGTTATCGTATGAATGCTGTATATTTCTGTTGCCATTTAATGTTAAACAGAAACAATATATATAATTTTGACTAGATTTGTTTAAAGAATTTGCGTCAAACAAGTTGAAATTCGTTGAATTTATGAAATTTTCAGATTGACAGAAAATGTATTTCCTTATCAAACAGATAATTTTTAATGATCAATATTTGACGATGAGGGTGTCATTATAGTTATTCTTGGTTTAACTGAAATAACCCTTCTTTCAAGAAAAATCAACATTTTGAAACATCAAACTCATTGCTTAATTTTTAATTGCACATGGGCGATTCATCTCATCTCATGGGATCGCCTGCTGTTCTTAGTCAATCAAATCTCGCTCCAAATAACGAGGAAAGAAACTTCAAAAATTATTAAAGCTATCCTAAAGAAAATTAAACATTATCATCTCTTATTCGACTAATTTGACGCTTACAATTTTTTTTTTTTTGCAATCAAGTAAGTAAGAACATGAAATTTGACAACTGTGAAATATTTTTGATGAATGTGTCAATATTTATTTCCGAGAAAATTATGGAAGCATATTTTATAGTACAAGATAACCAGAATGTGCTTACTTTGTAAAAAATAAGTATTAATGTGCAGAAGATAATTTCAAACTCATACACTGAGTATATTTTTGAGTTAATTTTGATTTTTTTTTTATTTTAGGTATTTAGGAACAATTATAATCGTATTGGCATTAGTAATTATTATAGCAATAATTGTGGTGTTTGTTGTTTTGTCTAAAGGGTGAGTCAGTTAAGAGGCTACAAGTGTGAAGCTAAATATCTTAGCCGTTACGGATGGTTGCACAATTTCAAATTATTTTAAAAAGAGCTGAAATGTTTAGTAGTAACGTCTTGGTTGTCTCTTCCTACGCAAGAAAGCAAAGAAACATCTGGATAAAACTTAATCACAACTTCATTTATTTCTATGGATATTTTAGAACTGAAGTGATGTAAGAGTTATCAAAGTATCTCTAAATTATGCCGGCATCATAAGAAACTTATTCTTCTGAGAATGTTGAGGTATGCAACTTTTCTAATCGTCATTATTATTACAATTTTTATCTTCTCCACAAAATTGCGATTATGCAATGTATAAAATTTACTCGAAGTATAATTACCTCATTCTATATTTAACGGTTGAAATAAGAAGCATATCAACCTACAAGAAAATCGCAGAAGTAGTTATCGTGATAATACCAAGCACTCAGGATCCGGCTTCTAATTGGTCATTCGAATTTTATTTACTTAATAAAACTGCTTAGAATGTTGTCGATTCGTATAATAATGAATATTGCTATATTTGTTGTTACTAAATAGATGTCGTACATTTTATTGGACTATTTCGTTTGCGATTAATGAAAATGCTTGTGATATTATTCTAAATATGTTGTCGTCGCTTCATTAAAATGACGTTTTCATTTTGTTGAAAAAGTCGATCGAATTGAAATTCTTAGACGGCTGTTATCGTCGCTATCGCCCAAGATCGGACCAAAAATTCAAACGATTTTTAACGAGAATAGCAATACATTAGAGACACTTTCCCAAATGAACAAGGGCAACATTAACAAACTCATTAACGACCAAACGATCCTTAATTATATGCCGGAATCTCTTTTAATCAACGGCAACAGTAAACAAAAAGTAGAAACTCCAATTTCCATCCCAATTTAAATTGTTATTTTTTAAATTTATACGCCTCGCCCGTCCAAACAGCATCGTCTGAAAATTCGGTAACGAAATTTTGAAACAAAACATATTATTAAGATTCCTCGAAAACACATAATGTACGTTTTTTAGTCACCGACTGCCCCACCTTGACTTGCTCGAAATATTTATGAGAGGAGATAATGAGATTCTAACAGCAGCCCGACAATACCTGGTCGGCACGACGACCATCTGATTCATCAGCCACTGTCAAGACGGCCATTTTGAATAATAAAAGTAATTTTTAATGTGCCATGAATAAATTTGTTTTAATAACTTTTCGATTTGATATATGCCAGAGTTGACAAGGTTTTAATGAAAATGGGATATTTTATTATGCCGTTTCGTGACTTTACACGCCATGTTGCTATTTTCTCCGAATAATTAATTAAAACCACAGATTAATAACGTTTCTTCCGTCTTATTCTCGTAAAAGAATTAGGCTCTCGATTGGACAATAAACAATCCGACAAATTTTAATTTTAATTTTATTACTCAAACACAACATTTTCATTCGTAACTTATACATTTTATGGTGGGTGTTCAGAAACAAAGTTACACAAGTTACATGCTGTTTCTAATTTATCTACAAAATTTTTAACAGAATTGAAACATGAAATCTGGTCTGCGTATCGGCCACTTAGATAACATCCGACGTGATTAAAATAGCTCTGCATTTACATCAATTATATATTTTACTTATAAACTATTAAAACGAGTTTCTTGCCTCGCAGGACCGTGGGGTCTTAATGATATAATTAGAAGAATTTTCTGATGTTTTCTGTCTGACCGGAATTTAATAACCTAAATTTCCTTCTTTGGTGATTTCTATTACGACTTCATAGTTTCATTTTGTGTGAAAATATCAAAATTTTCGATTTAAATCAGAAAAAGAAACTGGTGGAATACTGAGGATGAAATTTATTGAATTTGCAAATTTTCAAAATCAATTTTTTTGTCCACTTTGTCGATGCGGCACCACTATTGATAAAGTTAATAGCAAGCAAAACATTATAATTCCTTGCAAGGTTACATTCTTAAAAAGCAGTTCTTCCGACAATAAAGCTTAAAATGCTAAAAATTCAAACTGTAATGTGGATGCCATCCTTCGAGAATAATAATTACGTTGACACAGGTACTGACAGCTGATCGTTGTATCTGAAGATGCGATTCGCATAAAAAGTGTCTTCATTTTATCTTCATCACAATCCTTTTTATTGTTTTCCAACTTAACTGAAATTGGGCAAATCAGAATCAATTTTTTTTCTTTTCAGATACAAAATACTGGAAATGTGTACAACTGATATAGGAACAAATTGGGAATGTTGTATGATAGATCACAAAACCAAAAGAAGGATTGTGAAAAGCGAAAGGTATTTATAGATTTAATTATCGTTGTAGATAACGGATGGGTTGTACAAGAGAAAACAATTTTGCGTTTGATATATAAACATTATTTTTACTAATTTTAAGCAAAACTCAGTTCCACTTATAACGCCATGGACATATTTATACAAAACTTTTCCTTTTATTCTAAAAGACATAGAAAGAAGACCTAAACAATGCGGTGAAAATGGTTTAAAATTGAATGTGTTCCAGTTGATGAACTAATGTTAATAATATTCATTATTGTTACAAGAAAATGTGATTATTCAAATAAAAGAAAATTTAGGAAAATAAACGAACATAAATTTTTGCCTTAAATTTAAACTAGTACAGAAAATCATGTAAAATAATTCCTAAGTACAGATAACGCTCGTTGACAGAATAAATGGAATAAACACTCTCGAGAGCAATTTTGACCAACAAAAGCCATTTCATCTGCCAGTTTTTGGAATTGTTTTTGTCCGTTTTAAATGTTATTGAGCGTATCTTTAATTTTATTGCTTTCGTCGGTTTATTGTATCTAGTTACAAACTTTCAGGTATTGTAAGAAACTTTTTGTAAATGGGTTTTAGTCCTCATGCTATCTAATAAATCATATCAGAAACTGGTGGTTTTCAGTTCTAACCATATTTAAATTTAGCAATAAGTGAGAATTATCTATATGAACTTTTAAATTTATGTTATGCTTGCAAATGTGAATTAGATATACATTACAGCATCTATTGCCTACGCACGCTAAATCTAGGTTAATTTTAATGTTTTGAACCTGCCCATGCTGTTTTGCTCCATCTTTGTTGTCGTTAAATCTTAATTACTTTTTTCATTTTTTCTAAAACGAAAGAGTTTCAGAACCGAAATCGAGTTTCACTGTCTTTTTCACATTCATAATTTTCTAATCTGTGCCAGAGAATAGCGTCTTTGTATAAAATGTTTTTCATAAATTTTGAAGTTATTTAAAAACCGTTTGAAAATATTGCATAGACAGGTGGAAATTTCAAAGGTTAATGTCTTGGATCTTTGCTTATATAACAGTTCTATTTTGTAATGTCAACATTATTTTTCGTTTTTCATAATTTTCGATATTATGGGTTGGTAACAAAACATGACAAGTTAAAACTGTTAAATGTTAAAAAACTCATTTTTGACGATTTCTAAAATTAAAAGTCCTTATTATTCTCTTTAAGAATCTGAGAGCCTTCTGAACAAAGAAGAAATGTATAAAACAACAGAGCTTTTAAAAATCTTAGCTATGATTTTGTAACAATTTGTGGATTTGTGTATAGTATATAGCCTAGATTCGGTAATTGCTTCATGAAAATGAAATATCAAGTAATTTCTTACATTTAAAAATTATGACGGTAGAATCTTTTCATTATGAAACGGAAGTGTAGTTTTATTTAAGCTTATAAATCGCAATATATTTTCTGTAATTTGTTGTGTAATAGTTTTTTAATAACTAAAATAGATTCGTTAAAATTGATATCAATTTCTTTTTAAATCGCTCATCATGAATCTAAACTTCATCTTTGCAAGACTTTGGTTGAGAACGATAAGAGTGACAAAATGTAATCACAGTGGTTCCATTACAATATGATATTGTAATATTACCTTTTCCACTTTAACTTTTATATTCATGATAACGCTGAGTTCAAAAAATCAATGAACAATTACAAATCAATGATGTTGGCGATTCTGCTGTTTACTTTGTTCTTTCCTAGTTAGTTTAATTTATCAATTTTATCTACATCACATTATTAGTTATTTTCCTTTTTGTCTTCACTTGCACCTTTTTGTTTGTGAAAACAAGACATTAGAACAAATTTGAAAAAATTAACAAATTCAAACCCATCGGTTTTATTGATTCGTTCTTTCCACTCGGAACTTACCAATGTATAAATAGAAGGATAACCTCATTCTTGAACATTATTCTTAAATATGAAAAATGTTGTTATTTGGGTCTTAAACAAGACAGTGTTTCTCTAACAGTTTCACACTTTAAAAAAACTGTGTCAGTTGAACATAAAATGAATACGTGTGCAAGAAAAAATTTGTAAAGGTAGAAGAATGGGAATTTGAAATAGTTACTCTGATTTGAAACGGAAAACTCCAACTGTTCTGAATTTACGCCATATTAAAAAGATATTTCGTAACGTCAAAAAATTTTCACTGAACGCAAATTAGCTTTCATCGAAGTATACGTAATTAAAATACCTACAAGTCTTATGAATTATAATCACGTCGCCTCTCCTTTAAAATGTTGTGAGTTTTTTTCTTTTAAAATCAATTAATAGCTTCGTCACTACTAAATTATGATAATGATATAGAGCGATCGGTGCTGACATTTTACAATTTCATTTTTGATTTGATCAGAAGCCTTCCAGAGGTCTGTTGTGAAGACCGTTTTAACCAGAACAGTTGCACTTTGTTTATTCGATCTGTTTCCGATGGCCCATTTCGTCTTAATTGCGTGCCTAGCTCCTCGGGACATTTTTATGAAAGCCCGCAGGAACACGCTCGGTAATTCCTGTATCTGCACCATAAACAAGATGGTATCGAAGGCGAGTTGGCATGTTTGTCTTTCCACTTGCGTTCGGTGGAAGGCAGAGGCATCCAGACCAATTTAAAAGAGATACGATCCGGCGGAATTTTAATCTTATAAAATATTCGAAACCATTAATTTGAATAAAGGCAACATTAAAACATCTCAAGGTGGCGATGAATCAAGCTGGTGCAGTCGAAGGCCTCCAGCATGTTCCTCCTCGTTGCCCTGGCAACGGGAGTTTCTCCGCCAATCCGCGAGCTGCAGGAGGCGGCCGCGGATGCTTTAAGACCCAGATACGCATTCTTCTTATTTCCAGCATTCCCATTACTGCGGAATCCCCTGCGATGCATCGCTCCTGCTCGGGGTATTGTTCTTGTTTCCTTAACGGCTTCTTCGGACAGTGACGTAATGCCGCACGGCGAACTCCAATCCAACTTTCCTGCGCCGTACTCTCCCAGAAGCCCTGGAAATATATATTTTTTAGTGTTTTATACATAAATTCATACTACACATCTAACACCGGCTAGCACCTAGGTTAGCGCGGCGCACCTGCTTCCATATCGAAAGGATTAGCAAAATATCTAAGAAAAGATATCAGGAGTGCCTCCTCCAGAATATTCACGTCGGCAAAAATTTTGATTTTTTGAAGTTCCAACATCTATCTCCAGTACAGGTTTCTGACAACAACACATCATTAATTAATGTAGAATGCAATGAAAATGCAGTGGTAGGCATTTCTGACGTGCAGATATGTATTTATAAGATGGTGGATATACATCACGTTCTAAATACAGAAGGAACATCTGAAGCGATTTGATGCTTTCTTCGTGAAATTTTTTATTATTATTGTACACAAAATTAAAAAAAAACGTGGTTAATAAAATTTCCGTTTTAGAGTAATGTAATATTTTGTTTGTTCGAAGTTCATTTAGAGTCTGTTCTCGAAAGTTAATATTAAACAATAGAGGAAGATTTAATGGAAGCAACTATACATTTTTGAGTAATTATATATATTGTTTAGAACTAAATACATCTATCTAAAATGTAAAGGACATCATTAATTTCAAATTTTCTAGAAATGTTAGTACCGAACTAAAAATTAAAAAATGATTTTTTACTGTTTCCAGTAGAAAATGGAACCAGAAATCCAAAGCCGTAAACCGCAACGCTCTGTCTTTTTTAGTTCGTGAGATAATTGAAAAAATAAGAATTTTTTGACTTCTTCAGACGGTCATCTTTCCAACAGGGATGGTCCGATTTGAAAAATTGGAGTAGATTTGAATAAATGTCATCTGAGAGAAAACGCTGCTATAATTTAAGATTAAAATTTTTATTTTGATCAAAATCATATACAATTCTGACTAAAATAAACACTCTTGTGATCAATTTTGAGCAACGAAAACCATTATATGTCAGTTTTTTTGAACTATTTTTTCTTTCGCTCTATCGTTCTTGTCGATTTAGTTGTGAACTTTTTGCTATTTCAAGGAAAGTAATTCTTCAAGAAACCCTATGATCACAACAAGTTTAGTCTTTATACTGTCTCCGATAAACCATGTAAGAAACTTCTGCTTTTCCGTTTTAGCCCTATTTAAATTAAACAAAAAGTGAGAATTATCTTTGCATTTATATTATAATGCTATAAATATTTAAATTTGTTATACTTGTACATTTACATTACAATTAATTTTTTTTAAATAAAAGAATTCATTTGAAAATCGAGTTTTTTTTTTTGAATTCAAGCTTTTCAAATTTAGCTCTAGGAATAGCGCCTTGTTGTGGTTACCCGTAATTTTTGAAAGATGTAATTCAAAAGTTACTTTTAAGAGTGTATAGTTGCATATATACCTATAAATGGTGTAATTTTTTAGATCGTTACCGATGTATTTCAAAATTTAAAAAATCGAAACGTTTTTTGCCATTTTTTCACTTCATTTTTTTTTTAAAGGTAACAAAGATTTCAATTTCGCAAACTCCTAAACTCTATTCTTTGCTAATTCGCGAGAAATTTCCAAAAATGTGAGAAATTGTCAAAAACAAGAATTTTTTGAATGGCAAACGTTGGCAAAATATTTTACTTATCGCGTATCATTGCATGATCTGAGGCAGATTATGCAAAGACTTTTGTGTTTCTTTTATTCTCTTCCTCAATCAAGAGTGCAAATTTGAAACATTTGTCGCAGCTTTAGTACCTTAAATTTTAAAATTTTAAAATTAACTTATTTTAGTTATTAGACAATTAATCAAAATACCAGAGATTTTTTTGGTAATGTGAATTTGCCTTGTATGTTAATAATCACCATAAAAAATGTATTAAATTAAGTTAACAGGAATAATTTACCAATCAATTTAACTAATTAATTCGCAAAAATTTACGAATTGGTACCCGAATAACTAATTGCTTCGACGATGTTGATTTAAATTTCATGTATGGTAATGGACGGCATATTATCGTAAACAACGGTTGTAGCACATAACTTTATTTAAATCTAAACACTCAATAAAAATGCAAACCGCAATTATGCTAATAGCACACGAACACGGCGCCAATAAATTCGCAAATGCACCTGTGGATTGAAGTCGAAATGTTTTGTATTTCTCACGAGTCACTTCAAAAGCAGCGACTTCATCATTCGAAAAATATCCCAAACTTTCGTTTCACTAAATTGAGTTCTGTTTGATTTATCAGTTTCCTTATGGCCGCCAGTATTTCTCCGGTTAGAATGTGATCAGAACTAACAGAGCCCGCCGCCGTGGAACATAACTTTATTTTAATGGTCCAGTCTAATATTGCGTCCAAAACAGTACCACCTAAATCTCCCCACCTCTCTCGAAGAAACTAAATAAAAGAAATGATGTACGTTCCCCCTGCCTCGGAATTTTTCTCGCTGGACCCCCCGAAATGAATAATGGCATGCTTGTTCTAACAAAGAGATTAAGATATCCAGCTATGGCCGACCAGGTTTGTTTACAAGAACTGGTTTCATAGATTAATGTTTCTATTAGAGATGCCTTCTGCGTATGCTGCCATGGGAATGAAATGTGTTAATCTAGTTGATTATGTATTGCGTCGAAAGAGGTTTTACCTGTTTTAAGGTCGCACGCTAGCTTAAATTAATCTTTGCTTATCCTTCTGTCTGTGGGGTAACTTTTGATCGGTTATTATGATCCATTATTGCGAAATTATTTACGTTTCTATCGAGCACCGGTTACGCAAAACCAAATGGGTGAGTCGAGATTTACACACAAATGCAATCATTATTGTAAGACTAGC
>QDEB01100967.1:0-16022 GCA_004193795.1 Asbolus verrucosus | reverse complement strand
TCAACGTGAGAACAAGAACTTGAAGCGATTCGCCATCGAAATACATTAGTTGAGCTCTATCTGGTTGCATAATTCACTATATAGTGTTGATGGTGACATTTCAGCTGAATATTCAATGCTTCTTGTCAGTTTCCACTTGCAACGGCACATGGGCAACTTTCTCATCCAGGTGTACGGCCCTTGTGTCCTTCTGGTCGTCCTATCTTGGGTGTCCTTCTGGCTGAACAGAGAAGCGACGGCTGATCGAGTGTCACTAGGTAAATAAATGCCCCCGGATAGCCTCGTTACTCTTAATTTGTTTGAAGGCATCACGACCGTGCTAACGATGACATTTCTGGGATTAGAAGCGAGAACGGATTTGCCTAAAGTCCCCTACCCCACCGCACTAGACTTCTTCGTGTTCGTGTCGTTCTCGTTCATATTCGCTACCATTATTCAGGTAAAAAACAAAACTGACCGAAAACGTGCATTTCGACAGCAATTAATGTGACGAACACGTTTATCTGGAACAATGGCAATTATTCCAGTTTGCTGTGGTCCACTACTTCACGAAATACGGTTCCGGGGAGTGCTACTTCAGCTCGGATTTCAGTTCCGATTCCAGCAGCGACGAAGAGGATTGGACCGAAATCAAAGAGAACTCTGCCAGAGATACTCCCGCACACGTAAGTATGCTGTTAATTCTAAAAGACAAATATTCAAAGAACAGTTATCTTCAAAACACGTTTCTTCAAGTACCGAACAATTATTTGAAATTCTTTCTCCTTCAATGCATTTAATTAATAGACTCTTGATTCACCTCTAATCCTTCTAAACATTAGAAGTTTGTTCTTTGCTTTTTTCATATTTCAGTCCTATGTTATTTCTTTGTTGAACTTGCTTTTTTTTTTTTATCAAACAAATGCTCGTTGATTTTTCCCCAAAAACTTACGTAACTCAAAAACCAAACTCCATATACCTCAAGGTTAACACATTTATACAAAGTATTTTACCATATTTGTCCATAAAAAAAAAAGATAATGCGGAAAACATTTTACTATTACAACCGGAATATTTTTGTTAATTTTTCTTAATTTTTATCTTTAATTTACCATTATTTTTCCTAACATTTTTTTGATTTTATACAGTTGACAGTTTCTTTTAGTTTTTCAGCCATAAGCAATGACCGATCCTAGATCTCATCACTTAATTTTAGTAACATTTAAGTGATTATTAACAATAAGAACTACACAAAGGTATAAAAATATACATTATTTTTCAATTTCAACTCGTCTTCTCTTATTAAATTTACAATTAAAAAGAGACTTGTGGACTAATGAACTCTAATTATTTAAAACTTGAAAATAAAAACCTGACCTTCAATTACAAATGACAACAAACTTTATTCAAGACAATGTTTTTAGCAACTTCCATAAATCCTGTAATTTCATTATGGGACAACCTGTATAATAACTTTAAAAGATGCTGTCCACTCTTATTAAGAAGATATTATTTATTTTTAACACACATTTTTTTTATCTAATTACTTACTTCCATAGTTTTTGTTTATTTTCTTCAATCATTAATCATTTTTCTTCTCTCTTTTTCTTTTTAAAGTAAACGTACTTCAGTTACTTATTGCATTTTAAAATGTTTTCTTGAATAGTATTTCGGTTTTCTGTACCTTTCGATTTATGCCTCTTGAAACCGTTAGTTTCTTCCTTTTATGCATTTCATCAACTCTTTATCACCGTTCCTCTAAAATTCGTGTAATAAAATAAATGATGCCAAGTGATTTGAAAGCTCAACAGAAGATGAAGCTGACCTAGGTTGCAATGAATAAAAACAAAGAGCGACTAAGAATAAATAAAACAAAGATAATGCAGCATAAAGCTTTGTTGAAAGTGGTCGATTAAGGTATATAAAGGCAGTAATGCGCTAAAAGTAGAAGTGGAGATAACAATAGGAGTTAGTAAGGTGTGAAATGAAAATAACAGTGGAAAGAGTAGTTGGAGTAGTTATATAAAAAAAAATTAAACTAAATTTAATTTTCATCAAATTACTAACTGAAACAATTCTACAAAAATAGAATATTAATCTAATCTTCAGACTTTATTGCATGTAAATCAGATATATCTGCTGATATTGAAAATTGGTTAAAAAATAGCATAAATGTAAAGAAGAATTTTTTAAGTTTTTGTGAACGTTAAAGTTTATACTTGCATAAATATTTACGGGGGAAAGGTTGAACGACTATTATACCTACATATACTAGAAAAAACGTAATATTTTTCTTAATATTTGTAAGTACCACCTATCTAAATCATTACATCTAATTATTTTATCTCAACTCACTGATTTTACATTTCCAATAAAGATTAAATTTATTTTTATGAAAAAATGTTACATCACTGATATTGATTTCACAAACAAAAGGATTTTCACCATTTTATTTTATTTGTGGTAATTGTGGATCTATCGCATGATGGGCAATAAAAAACTTGCATTTTCAATATTTAACAATTAAAATTATTATCCTGATATTGCATCGGTAATAACAAAGAAGATAAACTTAAATGTTGGGAAACTGGCTGAAAGAGGTTTGGCTACAACATTAGGACCCGAAAAAGCTGATTTTAGTTGTCATAAATTATTAAGGCAATCAATAAAATCTTAAATTCTTATGAACTCGAATTTTCCGATATTCACAAGTCATTGCGTATTTCGCAACATAAAACTCATAAATAATTCTCGATATATCTGAATAATAATAAAATTCATAATCCCTTAAATTTGTGTAACATATGCGTTTAGATATACCTGCATTTGTCAAAATCAACCTTTTTAGTACTATTTAGGAAGTAAATGTATTGTATTGTTTTATGTTGTGATTGAAATATATAGAGCAGCTTTTAACAAATTTAAATATGTTGTTAACTAGCTGCAGCTTTTTAACTGTGTATATATTAAAAACCATAATATCTCTTCCTCATAAGATCAGACATTATATTATTTACTGTATTTGAAAGAGGATGTAAAAAAAATATAATTTAACGTATGCAGTTTATACCACTTATTACTTTATTAGTTTTGCAAGAATCATTTTGTGGGTCTCTTATAGCATTAAATTTTAGGTATTTAGGAGTGAAATAAAATTTTCCGAAAAAATTACGCTTAAACTAAACCAACTTCTGCACTGTATTGTCAAGATTGATCAATCCGTAGGTGTCCAGTTCGAATGTTTGCAAAGGCTCAAATTTCGACAGTTCAAACGGAGGAGATCCTCACTTTATAGAAGTCATCCCTCTGTCTGCTTGTTCGATTCCTGTGGCTTCGATGCGAAGATCGTCGCAACCTTGGAGCAATCTGTCCTGCATAAGCAGATCGCAAGAAGAAAAGAGCTTCGAACCGAGTCCGGCCAAGTCTTCCGGCAGTCAAAAATCTCCCTGTCAGAGCCAACGGCACAGAAAAAAGAAGAAGAAAAGAACGCCCCGATTTAATTCGGTTTCGAAAATAGATCGAGCATCCAGGGTAGTGTTTCCCGTCCTCTTTGTCACAATTAATTTATTTTATTGGTATTCGTACCTCTCAAGAACCAAACGAATACAAAACTTGAACGTTTCGTAAGAAACTGTCATTCATAGCTGTGATGTTGCTTGTTAATTGGTGTTATAGTTCCTCTTGCTTCGATTACAGTTTCTTTGGTTCTTTAGAGGGTTAAATTACTTGAAACTGCCAAAGTTCGCCGCAAATGTTGGCTTGGAATGTTATTTCAGAACCAATTTAAAATGTGTAGAGTTACGATACGAATTTTCGTTTGTCGATATTGAAGTATGTTGTTAATTTTATTGGAGAGTTTATTAGTGCATAGGAATAAAATACCTACAAGTTTTCTAAGTTGTTGTTTTAATTTAGAATTTTTAAACCGTCTCCTTGTTAGCATTGCTTCTGCTGGATGTCTCGAGCTTAAAAATTTATTTTATGTTCGCGGCAACAAGGCGCCACGAGGATGTTATCCCGACAAAAAAGTCTTAAAAAAATATAGATTTTCGTCAAGTCACTTTTATTAAATAAACAAACAATGACGAGCAGAATTCATTACTATTTCGGAGCCTTCTCAAAATATGAATTGACTAAACTACAAAACATGTAGGTGGCGTGTACCATTAACTTATCCAGGTTTTGCCCAAAAATCGACTAAATTTTACTTCACTGTTAAGTATTGTTAAATGTTTTGAAAAAACTACCATTTTATTTTTATTTTAAAAATCCATAAATGGACAGTTTTCAACATTACATTAAATGTTATTATTATTAGATTCAGATTCACTGCCCTTTTTTATTAATTAACGACGCTAAACAGTTTTTCTCGAGATTTCTCTTTCATAGAAATAGAAGTAATTGATTTAATTGGTCCCTATCCAATTATCAATACGTACTGATGGATAAAAGTTATCGAGTTAACATTGGCAAGGTCCTGTTAAAGGTTTAAGAGGTATTCTCTTTTATGTAGTTTATACTTCGCCATTCTGTTTCGAGCGAATTTCCTCTATTTAAAACGTCTTTCTATTTATATATTTCCGTCTATAGATTCTCCAGTCGTCGTTTCTTCATGTTATTTACACGAACTGCATAAACTATACTGCTACAATAAAAAGTCATTTTGGTGAAGATTTTTTTAGTTATCTTGTATGTTACTATGTAATTAATTTGACCATTTATGCGAAGTCTAATTTTGTAAATTTAATTCAAGAGTTTTTAAGTGGAATATGTAGCAAAATAGAGAATTTCCTTCAAAACAAATTTTAATTTTAAATGTATAAATCTGACAATACATTCCAAGTACTAAAATCGTACGTGAATTTGCTTTCAAATCAAATCAATTTTACGTTGCAGTGTTTCGAACACTGGTTGATGAATACTCTCATTTTATCCCATTTAACCAGTGACTCTATAGAAATAATGACAGTATTCATGCACAAATGACGAGTTCAAATCACGCTGCGATACCAAATTAATGTAATCATATTATACAACTGGAAGAGAAATTAGAAGGACGGCTGTCAGTTTGTCGGATTGTAAAAAGCGACTTTTTTGACGCACAACAGCATGGATATTAGACCTATTTGTCCTAATTTTAATCTCAACCCTAGGTAAATGTATACATTAAAATATATTAGTAGATCAAACCTAAAGATGGATAACCACCACTGCTATACGTCTTAACATTTCTGTAAGTATACTTATATAAAAAAATTTGGAAATTATAATAATTTTTTAAAATGTTCCGTGAATCCAAGACTATAGAATTCCAAAAGAAATGAAATAATATAAATGGAGTCAACCACCTTCGCACCTTAAATAATTCGCCTTTCCATCTGGAAATATTTAAATTTCCTACTTTGTAACAAAAGTTATGTGAAAGAGCATATTTTTATAAAATTAATATCTTGATATTATATTATCATCGTACTATTTAGTTACAATATATTTTTGTCTGTAGAAACGTGAAACAAATGTGTACTTCTTTAAAATGTTACAATACAAAATAATAGTTGCACCAAATTTAATTTTAAAAATCAAAAACACATGTACATCAATATCCACTTTTGTTTGTGACTAATATATTTAAAGTTTTCATTAAAATTAAGAAGCACAAGGTTACATCAGATACGAAAACACAAAAATACCCAGCTCTAGAAACAATAAACATACTGTCCCAATTTTAACTAAAAGTCTGAATTTCGTATCAAGTAGAATAATAGATACATTTGCAAATTACTGAAGTCAAAAACAATCCTAATAACACAGAATGTAGCTTTTTAATAACATTTAATATTAGAATCGTATAAAACAAGTAAACAAATAAAAGCGTAAAACGGACACATTCTTCACTTCTAAATTGAAAGTTGAAGAACCTACGTGATAAGAAAATTAAATGATCGCGTCGTATTAAGAGCCTAATCTTGTTATATATATCACTACGTAGTGGGCCTGGGTGAGAAACTGAGTAAGTTACCCGAAACTTTTTTCTATTTTTAGAAAACCTTCAAAAATGATCAGGTGGGAGATAAAAATGAAAGAATTAAAAATTATTGCTGAAGGATAAATATTAAAGGTTATTAGAAACTTAAAAATTAGAACTGATAGATACAATTTATGAACTGATGATTATTTTATAGAAGTAAAGAGAGATATGGGGGTCACTCATAGGCTGCCTCGCCATTTTTCTATTTTTTTGTAGTTAAAAAAAGTGGAATTTGTTTGGATTTTAATGTGTCATGAACCATCCCTTTTATTTAAAATTTTATCCCTAAACCAGCCTGATCCTGACTGAAAATGTCAGGCAAATTATGACTGGTGTTCCTAAAACTTCTATCCGTAACTTGTGACAAATTGATCTTTCTTATGGAGCCAGCAGGACTATTCTGAAAAAACTTTCTTCTCTGATGAGGACTGGATTGGTCCATTTTTTTTTTATGGTAGACTGACAGCGGCTAGGTATCAAGAAAAACTTTTTTAGTAACCAACTGCATGATGACGAGCTGGAATTTGAATATCAGCAGGACGGAGCAACAGCCCATTCTGAACAAGACACCTCAAACCTACTTAAATGAACTTACCCAACGAATCATCGCAAAATGTAGCGAAATAAACAGTTCCTTACAAATTTTGCAAAATGTAATTAACGGCTTACGAAGAAGAGTTAGAAAATGCCTTAAAGAAAATGGAAGGCATTTTCAACACTTGCAATAAACTTTATTGAATTTTTCAATTTCTTTTTGTTATTTTATTGTTTAGATTTCTTATCAAGGTTAGGTTTATTCAAGACAAAACTGTATGCCTGCTTCAGTCAAAACCAGTGCTTACAAATCAAGCAACGACATGCGCGGCGTAGATGGCAGGTCATTTGAGAAAACTTGTCCATAGCATGATACTTACCTGCATACATATTTACTTTTTTCTCAAAATATGTTTAATTTTTCTTTTCTTGTTAAGTAGACACACATCATAAGTTCTTTATTCTACTTGTTTATCAATTTTCTTTCAACTTTATTTATTTTAAATATTTTTTATACTTTTATTTGTCTTTTATACAGACATTACATTCTTTAGCAACACCTACCTAGTAAACTAACTCAACACAACAAATTTATGATCATAAATAAGAAACATCTCATATGCGGTTTTAAATTAAACATTTTTTCTTACTGTTTGTTTTTTATTTGATCATTTATTTTTAACGAGACTGTTTTTGATTTTAACTGAAGTTTACTGATGTTTAACTTCGCCAATTTTCTTTCAACACTTTTTATCCTTACAAAATTCTCACTTCAATTTCCTCTTTGATAACCAAAAATTTATATAAATATTTACCTCTGGATTTTATTGTAATAATTTTGCTTTTACTACAAGCGACAATATTATTGTTTGTTACGTTGGAGGTGATCTTTTTCCGTCTGTAAAGTTCATGATAATTAAAAAGGTTTATAAAACGAATAAAATATTTTTATCTGAGTTATTTATTATGATCATGAAACTACATGAATGGATACAAAACATATGTCCAACAAATAAATATTTGAATATTTCTTGATCTTCATTGCATTATTTGACAACAAAATATTAATTGCACGCTTTGGCATGTATCAAAACAAATTTATTTGAACAAAAAGCTGAAAATTAAAATCTATTAATAGATGGATTAAAATTATGAACCATCTCACCTGTAAGGATAACCCTGAGTCTTAGTTCTGAAGACAGACAACAACAGTGAGAAAAAGACAGATAATAAAACAAGACCAACAATTGCTAGTATCTTCCTCTTTTTTGGATCACCTTTTCCTCTTGCAGCTTCTGTGAGTAAAATTATACCCAACACAACAGCAGCATCTACACCAAATTAAGGAAAAAAAGAGAAATAAAATAATATAATTATAAACTATTTGAAAATAAAGCAAAGGATACTGAGAACCATAACGATATATGTTTCCACAACAAACTGACCCTGGGATGATCCATGAACATACATAATCTGCCCATTTTGTCCTTTGTGTACAAAAGGCGGTCCTCTAATATGATTCCACATTTGCCCAGACACCATTGCAAAACAAAAGAACAAAGAGCCCATCCCCCACATGTTTTTGTTGTACAAAAAATCTAAATTATTACGTCTCAAATATAGGAAACCTGCTACTAATGCAAACAGAACTATTAGAGCCAAAGTTCCTGAATAATTCGGCGGACGGAATACACGAATCTGCAAAATTTAGATGAAAAACTGGACTCCAAATACAATTAAATTTGTTACTTGGATATCTGTTCGTTCTGCAATCCATTTAGCAATTGCTTCTGCTGAAAATCCTATTCTTGATATGTCCATGGTATCAGCGTTTTTGGGCTTGCCTTTGGGAGGGAAATGGATAAAAACTGGGGCAGTATTCAGTCGTAACTTAAAACAAACAATTAAAGACTGTAAAAACCAATTATTCAAAATTTACCATCTGAAATACATCAGATCCCTCATCAAAGTCCACCACAGCGAAAAACAGCTTGTTTGAATAGCCTTGAGAATACCTAAATGAATTCGCAACTATTGTAAATTCATCACTGGCATGTCGGCAAACAACACATTGCCTTTGAGGGGCCATTGCAGTAAACATTACTATTACTGAATAATTTCGTGGTGTTGCTTTGATGTATTCCCGAAATTTATTTCCATTAAATCTCAATACAGCTTTCTTGTTAGACATGTCTGTCAGCTGTTGCACCCTCTCTGCCATGGACAATCCCTTCAAATATTTTTACTTCACAGTGTGAAGTTAACCTCAATTATGCTTACCTGCTTTCGAGTCTGACCATCAACATGATAGAAAAATATGCTTACTAACATAAATATTGTAAGAATTAATGCTTTCATGATTATCAAAAAATTAACAGACTCGGACCGGTTAATTTGTGAAATGTCAAAAACGTCAACGTGTAATTTGGTCACATGACTGATACAAAATGCCTACCAACACCGATCATTTAGGTAGATCATTAGTACCAACAATATACAATTTTTTCAACAAAAGCAGCTAGACACTCAAACAGGTTGTCAATAAAACAATAAACATTTCCACATGGTGGACGTTAAATTTTCAGTTAACGAAATCAGATAACCCAAATTTTTTGATCACCAAAATGAAGTTTCCTAATTTACCGACAGACCCTTGACTATTCTAATATTTGAAAATTAGGCACTAAATTGATTTATATCTTATAATACAAATAAAAAATTACATCTACTTCTTTAAAACATCTATAAAGGTTTCTTTGGGCAAGGAAATATTGGCTACCATTCTCATTTTCTTTTTGCCAGCAGCCTGTTGAGCCAGCAACTTCATTCTTCTTGTTACATCACCTCCATACTGAAATTGATACAAAAAATATATCAATAAAAAAATTCCACATTTAATTTACCAGTTTGGCTGTAACATCCTTTCTGTATGGTTTGATATTTTCCCTAGCCAACACTTTACCATTACTGACAGCCTGTACAGCAATTTGTACCATTTGTCTTGGAATTATGTCTCTTAACTTTAAAACCATTTTCCTGCCAACGGTTTGAGCTTTAGTTATATGTACAATATTACTTAATTCTTCTACGGCGACTCCATTTAATAAAATTACCAACTAAAACAAATTAATGAAATGATTGTCGCCATTTTCTACAATTTATTACTTTAACTAAATTGCTGCTTTGGTAACCATTGTCTTCATAATCAAAACTGGCATAACCTGAAGAAATAGTTTTTAAAGTGTCATGGAAGTCTACAATGATCTCGCAAAGTGGAAGATCATACTGTAGCATAACCCTATCATTATCTATATTTTTTGCGCTTCTTTGTATACCTCTTCTTTCCATACACAAAGAAATCACAGGTCCTAAGTACTCGTCTGGAGTTATTATAGTACCAATAACCATAGGTTCAAACGCTTCTTCAATAAGCAAATGATCAGGAAACAAAGCGGGATTATTAACATAAATCAGCTGCTCTCCTGTCTTCAAATTTTGTTTGGTTGGCTTTAATTTAATTTTGTAAGTAACTGAAGGTGCTGTTAAAATTGGTTCCGCTCCATATTCTTGCTGCAATCTCTGTGAGAAGACCTCCAAATGTAAAAGTCCTAAGAACCCCAACCTCCAACCCTGACCTAAAGCTGGACTAAAATACATCATAAGTTGTGATGACCAAAAAAAATTATAATACCTTGAATCTACATCCACACTAACCGCAGAATCGTTCAAAGTCAGTTTTTCAATGGCACTTCTTAAACTGATGTGCTGCGATTGGTCGCTTGGATAAACCCCGGCGAATACCATAGGTCGTGGAGGCTCAAAACCTTGCAAAGCCTCAACAATGCAAGAAGATTTATGAATGGTGTCTCCTATAAAAGCTTCTTTGCTAGATCTCATATTACACCCTATCAATCCAATCTGACCAGCGTTTCTGCATTAAAAAAGTTGAGTAAATTTTTAATTAAGATTGAAGTTATTACAATTTATTGGCGGCAACTTCTTGGGGTCTCAAAAGCGAGACGGTTTTAATTTCATAGACTTTCTTGGTGTGGCATGATTGAATTTCGTCTCCAACGCTAATGTCGCCATCCTGGACATAAATTAAAGACAACGCTCCTCTGTATTTATCATACCAACTATCGAAAATTAAAGCTCTGAAGGGAGCTTCCCTGTCAACTTTGGGACAAGGTAATCTCTCAATTATAGCTTCAAGAACTGATTCAATGCCTTTCCCCAATTTTGCAGATATCTACAAGTGCGCCCATTACACATGATAGTTTAATGAAAAAAAATTCTTTACCCTCAAAACCTCTTGAGGTTCAATGTCGAACAAAAACTGCAGCTGTTTAGTAACTCGATCAGGATCAGCATTTTTTAAGTCAATTTTATTAATTACTGGCACAATTGTGAGGTCTTTTCCAAAGGCAAGAAAAAAGTTGGCGACAGTCTGGGCTTGGACCCCATCATTTGCATCCACCAATAAAATGACACCTTGACAAGCAAACAGTGACCTACAGACCTGTTTTTATTCAAGCAACACAACTGTAAGAAGTAATTTTACCTCGCTTGAAAAATCTACATGACCCGGTGTATCGATTAAATTCAGTAAATAATCGTCCCCTTTAAAGTTGTATAACAACGACACGCTTTGGGCTTTAACAGTAATACCTCGTTCCTTCTCCACCTGTAATTTGTCCAATATTTGGCTTTGGCCGCTATTTTCTTTGATAGCTCCGGTGAATTCCAAAAGGCGATCAGCTAGAGTGCTTTTACCATGATCAACGTGAGCTATTATACTGAAATTTCTTATCCGTTCTATAGGGATTTGGGTAAAATCATGTATTTGAGAATAGGTTCTTTGTAACAATTGTAACCTAAAGATTAAATTAAATCGCATTTTTATTGAAATAAAACATTTTAACAGTACGAACGTTTTCCAGGGTGTGACTTTTACTTGTCTGGATTTTAAACGAAATAACAAAACTACATGTCTCGTTAAATTTAACATTTTAACCACTGTTAACGTTTTATTTTTAGGTTAGGATGACATTTTGTGGGGTTATGTTCGTTGTGTTGACATTAAAGTAACTCAAATTTCTGGTAAAGTTGTTGTCAATAAGCTCCGAGAAGGTAAGTAATCGAGTTTTAATCAAGTTTCGAATATTTTGTGGAACATTTTCAGGGTTGGGTCCAAATTCTTGTGATTAAAACATTAACTGAATTATTCTGGAGAGCATGTGATGAAATTATGTCTTTATCTAGAATTTTTCGTTTTCTCCCCATAAAAAACAAATTCACATCTGCATGTGTAACTGCATTTTCATCGAAAGGCCCCCCGCCCGAAAAAGTAGTAAAAGAGTACGATCAAAACACTGGAGAAGTTAAAACCAAAAAAGTTAACACACTTCCAAAAATCACCCTTCTCTCGGGTGATTCAATACAAGTAACAACATTACCTGAAGCTGAAAAGCTATCAAAACGTAGAGACCTCAAATTAGTGAAGGTTATAAATTTAGACACAAAGACACAAAGGCCTGTTTATAGGCTGATGACAGGTGCTGAGTACCATGCAGAAGACTTGAAACAGAGAGAACTACGTAAGCAAGAAAGACAGAATATTAAGGGTGAAAAAGTTTTATTCATTAATTCACAAATTAGCCAGCATGATTTAGATACCCAAATTAGAAAAGCAGTTAAATGGATTAGAAAAATGTATGAAGTGAGGGTCATAATCAGTGGGGCTCGTGGAAATGTGGAAGCTTCTGTAAGTGTTGACTAGTAAAATTTAGTCAAAGCTTGTATTAAACAAAACAGATTCGCCAATAAGCAATAATATAATAATAATAAGAAATAAGCAAACTGATAATTTCATTTATGAATGTTATTGAGTTCTTGATTTTCAGGAAAAAGTATACTCTTCTATTGAGCAGCATTTTAAAAATGAAAAAAGTGAAGCCAAAGTTGTTCAAAAAAGATTAAAAGGAGCTGACATTAGGTTTCAAATTCTTCCCCCACCGCATCCTCCTGTATTCAATGAAAAAAGTGAGGACTTATGACTATACGTGGGAATTATTATAGGAGTTTTAATTTCACTCAAATACATAATCTGGTTTAAACTTTTTAAAAAACACAAAAAAGAATCATAATTTTTGCCCTTATACATGGTTTTTAACTGAAATACAATTTTGTTAATTATTATATTTGTTTTTTCATGATGCAGTGTAAAAGTTGAACAAAAATTTGAAGAGATTTTGACTTTTTAAGACCTGCACAAGCAGCAATAATAATAATTTATTGTACATCTTAAATAAAATTTTTGAGCATTTTTACCAGATAACAAAGTTTTACATGAGCATTTACCTCATTAATTTATTGCTGCTTAACAGGGTTTCAAGAAGTTAAAATCTTTTAAATCTTTGGCTCAACAATAACCCATCCAAGCTACAGAACAATACAAGGAACAATATGTGTTTTAGTTCACAGTGGTACCTACTGCTACAAAATTGCTATCTTATACTTTGATATTGAAATTGCTGAAAAGTGAAGGCACTATTACAAAAAGAAGGTATCAGAAATGAAAAAGAAATATAAACAAAACGACTTACCGTCTCTTATTCTCACTGAATTTTAACAAATATTGTTAATGGCGACTTATCACGACCCCTTCATATTATTTCTCCCCACAGTCAAAATCTCTTCTAAAAATAATTGGTCATTTTTCATCATTTTTCCTTGAGTTAATGGTTCTTTATCATCATTTCTCCTTTCGTAATAAATTACAGTATGCTTAAAAATCGCATTTCTTATGGACAAGGATTCTTATTATTATTATCATTTTTTCTTATACTCAAAATCTGAAATTTCTCATTAAAATCATTTCTCTTTATTGGATATTTGACAGCTAGCTACACTTGCGTGAAATGACAATTTTCAGTTTTTTAGTTACTTCCATTCCATATTTAAGATAAAGTGATGCTTTATTTCAAATAACGAGGGAGGCACCCTTGTGTACCCATTAACTTAAACTGTAGATTTTGGCAAAGAATTCATATACAAAATTGGCTTGATAAATCAAGCTGTTCTCAATTACTGAACGAACTAGTGAGTTTTGATTAGCGCTTATCGCTAATGCTCGTGCACTAAAACCAAATTTTTTGACCCTTGGATTCTCAGTATATCAAAATTTGCCCCTTTAATTGTGAAGAATAAGGAACAATTGACAGCAAAGAAAAATGATGGCAAGGAGTCGTGATGAGAAGGAATTTTAAATGTTTTGGTTAAAAATTAATGGAGTTCAAAAGGAATTTTGTACATAAATAGTGATATGAAGCTATAATAATAAAGAGAAATAAACTAATTATACCAAGACCATTAATATTACGTTTAGAAGGAGAAATGATGGCAGAGAGAATTGAAAATAAGAAGATTTGACGCGTTCCCATTGTCAATTAAGTATATAGAACTTCTCAGCAATAAAACTGTAATACATAACAGGCTGGATTAAAAAAATCGAAACGGGAGAGCTTTGCAATCTTTAGTTACCCTAATACCAAAAATTATTTAGATACCCAAATTGTTTTTAAGATCAAATAAGTGCAAAAAGGAAAATTAATATAAATCCGAACAAGGTGAAAATTTGCATATATACGTACTGAATTTATCAGAGAAGAACATAACATGTAAGACAGGAATAGGTAAAAACGAAAAAAACGAAATCATTTTGGTGCCAGTACCAATGTAGCGAAATGAGTCATGATCCAAATTAAGAAAACATGACAGTAAAATTAATACATCTGCAAAGAAATATTTAGGGAGTGCTTTTGAAAAAACTAAAAGAAATAGTATTTAGAACTAAATGTAGAAATTCCATATCAANNGAAAACGTTCTGCTGCTTTTACTTATTTAAATATATATCTGCACACGAGGGGTGGGACTTTGTTTTTTATCTTCAAGTATTTAGAACTCATAAACTTTGAAAGAATGCAGACAAAAAAGAAATTATGATGTACAACTAGAAATCTGCATAATTAATTTGTTCATGTATGAATTTAGAAACAAGAGTGAAAAAGCGTGGAAGTATGAAAGTGTATGGGAAATTGTGGGAAATAGAAATGGAAGAACGGAGAACATTGTAGTATTTATACGAAAAAGTTAATCAAAAATTTTATTGGAAAATAAAATTATCGAAGTACCTGCCCCCTGCAGCTGGTAACATTTAACTAAATAACTTTTTCTTTTAGTTTTTTAATCATACAATAGGTAATATTCCTGTGCAAGACAAAGGCAAACGACAGCTTCTCTCTTGTATTCGAGACTTGCATGGTTTTCCGTTTTCGCTGGGATACACCACAATACTCCGTGTCCTTTGCTGTACTGCAGGACCACAAGAGGTGGTACAAGGCGACCATTGCGACCAACGTCCCATTACACAATCAACTTTTTGATCTTCAGAAGAAGAATCCGTATTTGAAGGCTCTGTGTCACTAGGAACTTTTTCTGATGTACATTTGCAGCGCTTTTTTTGTCGAAGAATGCTAGGACATGGTTTGCCTCCATTTTGACTGTGAACCTGAAGACCAGAATTTCACAGAAGTATAAATAATATTTTATTACCTGTATGAATCGCTCCTTGAATCGGTATCTCTTTTGACATGGTAGTGATGTATTGCAAGTACTCCATTCTGACCATCTTGTAACTTTACAGTCAATAACTGGACCATCTGGTAAAGATTCTGTGACTTCGATGAGATCGTCTGTTGTCACTTCCATGACAATGCATGGGAGGTTGTAGCATTCAACTGTTTCTTTGAGTCTGGTACACTTCTGACTTTGTTCGTCGTCATTTTCTTCGTTTGTCCGTTCCCTTTCTTTAGTGCCGTTGCCGCAGGTGACACTGCATGGACTCCACTCTCCCCAATTGATATCGGGACAATCGTTTTCCTAAATATGAAAAATATTTAAGTAGTTATACATACATGTTTTAGCGCAAATTTTTTTACTTGCATTTTTATGACAAAATAGCACGATTTTCATATCCATTTACCTAAATGAAAGCAACTTTTAACAGCAACCACAAAAAATGTCGAGGAACTTGCAAAACAAGCCCACTTTTCAAGTATTATCCTGGCGCACATTTCTTAAAAACAGCTCATACTCGCTGAACTTTCGAGTTGTGTTTGCGATTAACATGTTACCAAAAACAATTCAAAAAGATGAATCAGGAATTTGCAACCATCTAATTCTTATGGTTTACACTGGGTGTGCTACATAAACAAACCGTATTTAAAAAATATTTTATATTTTGACAGTTTTGGACTTCCTCCACCAGAAAGAATTAATATATAATATAATTAAGCAGCGAAAAAAATATTGCATGGAATTGCAATTACAAATGTCTTCTAAATCAAATGAAAACAAAACCATGGAGAATTTTATTGGTCTATAAATAATAGAAACAAAAAAAATTAAATTACTAGATTT
>QDEB01100918.1:0-14577 GCA_004193795.1 Asbolus verrucosus | reverse complement strand
TATATATATATATATATTGTAAAAGGCATTAACTGGAATTTCTCTATATACTTAATGTTTCCTATCGTTTATGAAAGTAGCAATAAGTTGATTGTCTGGAATGTTCGAGGTAACAGCAGCAAGTCGATATAAATTAGCTAAATGACAATAATTTCAAAATTAACTATCTTTCAGCCTCGAAACAATTTTCGTAATATATATTAATTTTAGTGAGTTAAAATGTTACACGTTGTTTTTCTATCAACAAAAGTTATTATTTACTTGTTAGTAGGAAGCAGTCTTATGTACCGTAAATAAAACTTAAATAATTTAATTAATTCATTAATTTTTTTTACATCTAAAAACAAAAAAAATTATAACAAGTGTAATAATTAACGAGTGCCATAAAATTGTAATTAGCAGGAGTCAGTTGCACAAAAGTTACAAGTATATAACTAAATCAGAGTTAATTGCATTGGTTACTGCTTAGCAACCGGCTTAGCAAAATTAATATTTCTAGACTTGCAGCTTAGGAGTAAAGCTGTAAATATATGTCAAATAGCTTTTTTATAATACACCAATGAAATCAGTAAAATTCGATAACATTTTCCAAAATTTAATTTTGAAATTTATTAGTTCTAACTTTGGACCTAATACATTCTACAAAAATGATGTACTATAATTTTCCTAAGCTGGTGTTTCATTTGAGAAAATTAATTTATGCCGTTCAGCCATCGAATTGGTTTGTCTCTTGAGTATGTTCACTTCAGCGATTCTGTCATACTATACCTTTATATTCATCATACATAACTGGCTTAATCTGTCCGTACAAGCAGGAAGGCACGGAGCAGTCAAGTCATTTTCTTCTTCCAAACTTAACATATTAGGGTAACTGAGAAAACAAAAAAGGGCGACGAGAATCATGAAAACATGACAAATTAGTTGAAAAATAACAATGAGAATGATGAGGAAAAAGCTTAATGTATAAATGAACTAACAAAAATTACAAAAATTAAGAGTGAACCTGAAAAAAACGGATTAATTTATCTTTAATAAGTTGAATCTCATTAATGATTAAAGGGAGCTTAATTTTAACAACAAATTCTAACTCAGTATTATCACAACAAATGTGTTTTAAGTTATCCTTTTTTTCGCTGTATTATCATATTTTTGATAGAAAATAAAAGAGCATAATTCCCGTGCCATGAAAAAACCTATCAAGTAATTTTTATGAAATTTGAGGGAACTACACAATTTATTTTAAATAAGTGACTGAAAAAACAAATAAATAAATGGATCGAATAAGCTGTAAAGAAAGCAACTTGTCCAATCGAGTCTGCTAACGCGAACCTTTACTTAATATTTTTGAAAAAATGCATCATTTTTTAAGTAGTTTTTCAGAAAAAACTAATACGGCAGCATTATTTTAAGACATACACTTCTTGGTTTATCCAGATTTTAACATTATAGAAAAGTTGCGTTTTGAATTAACGCTGTTCATTTAATCCTAAACAAATAAACAAAATTTCAAGGCTTCGATTCACCAGAAATGCAACTAAAAGTAGCTTCATAAACACCAATCCCTTCTTGTGAATCACGGAAATCATGTAAACAGAACCTATAAGTATTTTATTTGATCCTAATCCAGTCAACACAACTTTCGTGTTCGTTTAATTTGACATTTTCTTGTGAGTCATGGAAATTTTGCAAATCTTCCGTAAATTTTGTTATCGATTACACTGGAAAAACCTTTGTAAATCCCATTTGTTTCCCTTGAGCATGTATCGATAACACACTAAATTGTTAGGGTCCGTTACTCGTTCTTTTTTGATCGCTTTTTTTTTCATTTCAAGGAATTTGCCATAAAATTAAATGTTAATTTTTGCAAATGATACAACCGAGGGATGTAATGTTTGTGCAATAGTGAAAATTTTCTAACTTTGACGCATTAACATCTAACATCAATTTACCAGTAAAAATTTGATACTGGCACAATAACACGATAAGAAGTAAAGCATTACCATGTTTTTCGTTGATTAGAAGAGCTACAATAAAAGTTCACCTTTAAAACCATAGAACTGACGCTTGTATTATTTATATATCAACTTTTAATATATAGTGCATAACGTGATCAAAAATTTTTCTGATTGGAATGTGCCATGAAAATGTTTTTCATGTCTTTGATTCAAGGTCCAAATGTCAAATGTCACAAATTCAAAACTGCTACAAAAAAGTTGTTTTATTTTATAAATTTCACTACGTTTGACATGAGAAGAAGAAATTGATTTTTCGTTTACTCCTTAGGCTACGAATGGATTACATTCAATAATGAATCGCCTGTAATTTGTTTTCCAACATGCGTAATAGTGCTGGCAGCAATCTTGATGAGAACTTTTTGATATAAAAAATATCAAAACGTTTATACATAAATATTTATACAATTTATACATATCAGTTTTTTTATGTATACTTATTTCATTTCTATGGTTCACTATAAAACGAATTATTCTCTAACATGGGTTACTAGGCCGAACTATAATTTTTTGGAGGTTGTAAATATAATTAATGGAAGTAAATATATATCTCTATCGATTACGATTAGTTTCACCCATAATGTACTATTCTGACCATTATATTGAGTTGCTTTAATAAATATCTAGAAAAATGCATATTCACAAAATATTGCTATTGTTTCCAGACGAAGATGCACCGGAGTCTTCGCATAAGTAGCGGACCCCTGGACTCTAACACATTGTCCGCTTTAAGGTCTGGCCCTTATGAAGGCAAGATCGCCGGATTATATGATTTGGAAGAAACTCTTGGCAGAGGACACTTCGCAGTAGTCAAGTTAGCCAGACATGTTTTCACTGGAGAAAAGGTAGCTGTTAAAGTTATCGATAAGAGCAAACTTGATGAGGTGTCTAAAGCGCATCTTTTCCAAGAGGTGAGTTTTTCTTGAAATTTTTACTATAGTTTTTAATACATTATAGGGCGTACAATGACTGCACGGTTTTGTTATTATTCGACCTTGTGCAAATTTTGCATGTTACATCACTATATACTTAAGAAATAGAAAAAGAAATTTGTAAAGTGCTATTTAAAAAAGTGAGTTATTATAACTTTTTGGAAATACAAAAAGAATTTTATGTTGGTCAATGATGTGTCTTCTATGAGTTCCACAATTGTGTTCTCATCATTTTCGCAGTTTTAGCACTTTTTTTTTAATAGTTACTTTATGATAGCTAAGGCATCAATTTTGCTGTAATGGTAAAACAGAAATCAATTTTGCTATCGGTTGTGTTTTTAACTTTAAATAGCGACAACGCATATACACTATTGATCTGTAATTAATTTTATTACGCGGATCATAACAACGTACAAATATAGGTCAAGCAATGAATAAATTAGCAATGAACTGTTGAAGAATTGAATAAATGTCATCAATTCATTTTTAGGTCCGTTGCATGAAGTTAGTACAACACCCTAACGTAGTTCGTTTATACGAAGTGATCGACACAGCCACCAAATTGTATCTCATATTGGAACTGGGGGATGGAGGTGATTTATATGATTACATAATGAGACACGACACGGGCTTATCAGAACAACTTGCTAAAGAATACTTCAGACAAATAGTTAGAGCTATTTCATACTGTCATCAGTTGCATGTTGTGCATAGAGATCTTAAACCAGAAAATGTTGTTTTCTTCGAAAAACTTGGAGTCGTAAAATTGACGGATTTTGGATTTAGCAACAAGTTTTGTCCTGGTCAAAAACTGGAGACATCTTGTGGCAGTTTAGCTTATTCTGCTCCTGAAATTTTATTGGGTGATTCATACGATGCACCTGCTGTAGGTTAGTTTTAGTGACATCACATTTTTAAAATTGAACACTAAGATTTTTTTTATTTATAGATATTTGGTCTCTGGGTGTAATTCTATATATGTTAGTATGTGGACAAGCACCATTTCAAGAAGCAAATGATTCTGAAACCCTTACCATGATTATGGATTGTAAATATAGTGTTCCTTCTCATGTATCAAAAGACTGTCAAGAGTAAGACAACTTATAACAATATTCAGTTTCTGTTATTACTGTTATTATTATTTTATTTTAGTTTAATAGCCCGTATGTTGGTAAGAAATCCAGACAAGAGAGCCACACTTTCTGAAATAGCTAATCATAAATGGTTAATTATCGGTAAACAAGATAATCCACCATTTGATGCTCTCCCATTGGTTTCACGGGAACAGTTAACCGAAGAAGATCACAATTTAATAGTTCAGAAGATAGTTAACGGAAATATCGCAACCAAAGAAGAAATTCAAGAGTGAGTTTTAAATAATTATTGTAATCGTTTAATTGTATCGCTTCTTTTTAGATCCCTAGACAAAAATGAATATAACCATATTACTGCAACATATTATCTGCTGGCGGAAAGGAAATTAAGATCTAAAAGGCAAGATCAAATTAATAAAAATAAAAGACCAGAACACTTGGCAGTGCCACATAATTCACCAGCACCTAAGAGAGATAATAATGGCACTGGTCCCACACCTTGCCTTCTGACTGTACCAAGGACTCCGGGAGATGTGCCACAGGTTAATAAATGTCTAAATTATTAAATTTTATTCATAATAATTTATACGTTTACAGAGATCTCGTAAATGCAGCATAGTACAGGAAGATGAAGAAGAAGAAGACATTTCAAGTTGTTCAGGTCGTGAGGAATTAGCACCTCCATTAAATCGAAGGGGTTCCCGATCAGAAGGACGTCTAAATCTTGCTCTTCAGGAAAGATTAGCCGAATCTGAAAAGCGAAAGCCCGTTACTGATAAGATCGAAACTCTTGATGGAACTCCCAAAGTTCTACCTTTAAGAAATGCCAAAGATGACAGAGCAACTCCAGAACCAAAATTTGTTCAACAAAGTCAAAATCTTAAATGGCGAACGGGAAAAAGTTCTAGCCTAGCAGAATCTCCGGTTCAAGTGAAAATTATTAAAGACATGGTGCCAAAAACTGGTGTAACTACCACGACGATAATCACTGATTCGTCCACTATATCTATACCAATTATTACGACGAACTCTCCTTTGTCATGTCAATCTATTCCGAAGTATAAGACTATGCCATCGCCCACGAGAACATCTGCTATAAGTGGCACAGGCTCGCCCTTACAGTTGAATGAAATATTTGAGGAAGGCGACGGACCAGAAACTCCGAGACCTACTTCAAGACAATTCGTCAGCAGGAATCAAAATAGGACATCTTACGAACAGAGAAGATCAAAGTTTCACAAAGCGCGGACTGCTTCTTGCAGTTCTTCAGACGCTAGTGACGACGATAGTGAGAAGAGAAAGAAAAGGGCTCACAAATTGAACAATACGTCTGCAAAGCCATTCCAAGGACGAAGAGATAGTCATGATGACAGCAGCGATTCGCAAGAACCTGGAACTGGAGCCGGAACCGGTGGGAATAACAATCGAATAACTACTACTACCAGTGTGACAGTTCAAAATAACACAAGCAATACTCAGCACTCACACAAAAACGGAAGCACAACGAACAACAGCAATACAGGAGGGCGGAAGAATTCTGGTCACACCAACATCATGTTGGGTAGAAGGCACAAAGCCAGCCGAAGAAGGAACGGAGAAACGAGACTCAGAGAAAGTCAGTCTTTAAATAGGATAACCGAAGTTCAAGAAGACGGAGCTCATGCACTGGTGATTGCCACTAGCGTTGTGGGAACTCAGGGTGTTGTCAATCCCAAGGTTCGAGGTATTGGCGCCAGAATCCTTCAAGGTTTTAATATGACCATGAAAAAATCACAAGATGAAAAAGTGACACATATATCACGGAAAGACACAGTGAAGTGTGCCGAGTTCGATGGTATTGAGGTTGAAAAAGAGAAACCCAGTAAAGAGGAAATAGAGAATTGCAATAAAATTGTTAGCGACAGATCTGGTTTGAAAAAGATGCGATTATTAGGGAAGTATTTTCAAGTCCACAAGAAGCTGTGTATTCCATTGCCGGGACTTTTCACCAGGAATCGCTTGTATAAAGCTCAATCATGTAGCTCACTAGCACGAGATAAGATAAGTATAAGTTCAGAAACTGTGTTAAGGTGTCGGCAAAGGGCAGTGAGTGTCATTCGAAACAGTGACGGTGATATAAATCAAAACGACAAACCCCAAAGGAAGTCGTCGACAGTGGTACAGTTGAATAATGTGTGTAACGAACTAACCGGGATTTGTGCTGTTCATCTAGGACAAGCCTCGAAATGCTGCAGTTTTTGTTGACGGTGTAAGTAATTCCTAAACCAAAGTTAAATTGTTAGTCGAATAAATTTTAGCAATTTCTTTATTAAGCTCAAATCTAATCGTCATTCTTAAAGAGTCTAACTTGGCCAAAGTGTAGGATATGTATTTCTTTTCATTTACAGCCATCTTTATGTTTACTATTTGGATGTTGTAGAACTACTCTTTATTTATTCAATTTTAGATGTCAATCAAAAAATTCAGAATTAAATCAAATAAATGATGCAGGTGTTTCGCGGATTTTGATGTTATTAGAATTATATTTTTCTTTTACAACTTTTAAGATTTTTTTGTATGCAATCCGCTGGTCGGGTCTATCATCTAATCTTATACATTTGAATTTACTTAATTTATTTTTTGTAATATAAATATGCATACAGTACATCATTACACAATCAATTTTGATTTTTTAATACTCAAGTCTTCCAGACTGAAGTAATTTAAGTTTGTAAAAAAATAGGAGATGCAGTTCAAGAGGTGTTTATTCGGATTTATTTTCATTGTTTTATTTAAAACGGAGATCAGTATTAATATTAACCACTTCAATACTGAAATGATTTAATTAAATACTTATTTAAATAATTGTATAAGTAATATTAATTAACAAATGCAATATAATTTGTGTAAATCTGCCTATATCGATTTTATTATTTTACCAACTTTTTTATTTTCGTAAATTTTTATTTAACTTAAAACGAATCGGTAAAATTGTATGAGACAACGTGGTAATAATCATTAATAAACGACACATTGATGCACATTGTATAAGAGTACTATACATTCTTAACCAGACATGACATTTCTCGAAATAATAGTGGACAAATAAAAACAATACAGTATACTCAATAAACCTAGTTATTTTTTTTTTATTTACTTTTTTGTTTACTTTTTATAATTTTTTATTGACTTAACTTGATTTTGCACTTTATAATTTGAACGATTCTAAAATATATCCAATTCGAATGAACTTCAGCATGGAGGATTTAACAATCATTTTTTCTTTTATGATTGAATGCCGTGCGACAAAATAATATTTTTTTATAGACATTTTAATAGTTTAACAGAAAAAAGTAACAGAAATTATTGAGCTTGAATACTTGTTGCACATTGAAAAGAAACGAAACATAAATGATACATATAATATTTAAAAGAATTATTTAATATCTGTGCGATAATGTATTATTACTTTTAATTTACTCATCATTTTTCTGGGCTCTAAAAGTGATATTAGACCTCATTCAAGTATTATTATATTCATGGGAATTAAATTAATTTTTGTTTCTTCTAATATATTGTTAAAATGCGAATATATGATTTTGTATCATCACCAGTCGTAATAAAAATAAAATACTTTTTAAGTTTTCTGTATTTTCTAGTGTACCGTTAATTTATCCTATTTTTAAATCATTTAAAAAATTTTTAAAAATGGCATTGTCAAGTATATATTATACATAAATAGTTAATTATACCTTTGTCCCCGGATCGTCAAAAATCATCTAAGCGTAGTTATAAAAAAAATCAAGAATATTTTTTGTTGAATTTCTTTATTTCAAAACTGTTGAATTTCTTGGCCAATTTACTTAAAACACGAATGATGCAGAAATTTTGTTAAAAAAAAAAACTCAAATACGGTTTTCAAAATTAAAAGTAGGTATCATTGTAATTTGCCCTATTAGAGCATAAGATGATGTAAATCAGTTTAAATATGAAGACCTAATAAAAAAATACACTTGAACCATTAAATCTGTTATAAATATGTATTAAATAAAAGTATAATAATAATATTATGTTAAGGTGAAAGTAGATTAGAATCTGGTATATGATTATCAGTCACTAAATAATAGATATTTCAGATTTTGCTTTTATAAAATGGGAAGCTGTTTCGTGCAATAGATAGAATGAACGCACGCTATCGTGTTTTCATGACACATTAATTTAAATGTAGAGATATTAATTTAATTTTATTAATATTTTGTTCAAGGTATTTGAATTGTTAGTTTTATTTCACCGTTATTCGATTTGAAGTTGAACATGATTAACTTTCACTAAATGATCAATATTTGTGTCAGTAAATCATACAGAATGTGTCTTTATAAATTGGTTAAAATGTGATGTTAACCAAACATTATTGAATTAACATGCTATGATTAAGGTTTTTTTTAAATATATCTTCGGATAATGAATGTAAACCTGACTTTTTTACTTAAATCTAAATAATTACCTGTTAAAAAATGTGGTAATTAAATGTAATTCCTAAACTCGACATTGGTGTTACACTGAAGTTTGACAGTGTCTGTAAAGTGTAACACGAAAGTGTAATATTATATACGTTTCAACAAAAATCAGCATGAAAATTATAGTATAATGTAATGCAAGTTAACTGTAAAACATTCTGCTGTACAATACTGCATTCGCTTACAGTTTACGTAACTTGTTTCAATGTAATAAAATTAGTTTATCGTATAAAACTGACTGCAGGTTCATATAATTTATGTAAGTACTACAACTTGACTCACACAGCTAGAATTACTTGTAGAATTGTAACGAGATTTAAAAATTTTTTTCATATTTTCATATCTTACGAAGCTAAGTTAATTGATAGAAATTTATGTAGTATTTCTATACATCAATTACATCAATTTGTATCTTGAAAGTAAAAATTTCATCAAATAAGTAAGTATATCCCATTTCAAATCTATAAATGTTAGCTGTATGCGTTAAGTAGCGCCACCTGTATAAATTAAACGGATTTACGGCCAGTTTTACACGTAAACTGAGTTTATGATATTGAAATAAGTATTAGGTGTGTGACTACACAAGATAAAAGAGAGAAACCGTCGAAGTTTTTATTATGGAAAATACTAGAAAACTGATTATAATTTACTGAAAACCTCTTGAATTGCATTTTTTTATTATATGTAATATTTTGAATATATATATTTATATTTAATGAAATTGTTGAAAAATTTTTAGATTTTCAGATTATAAACTAATAAGACTGATTTAAAATAATATTAATGAACCAAATTTGCATTTTGAATAATTTTATTAAATATAAATATTACACCAGGTGTATGTACTCTATAAAAAACGTTAAAATTATTATAATTTTTTTTAATAAGAAGTATGTAGTCTTACAGATGCAAAGTCTATCTAGAATGTAGTAAATGTGCAATAGTTGCATTGTTTTCAATGTTAAAATATTTAACTGTGTGATTTTAGATATTTTAATTTAATTAAAACACTTATCTGATTAAGTTATACAAAAATTGTGAATATACTTACATTTACATCATTTTTTCGAACAGTAAAGTATTAAATGTTTAACTCTTATCTAAAATTTACATCATTATAAATTGAAAATTGGATACAATTTTTAAAGGAAAGAGTTAAATAAGTACTTTGGAAGTATGTGCTATGCACAGGTTTTCCAGTGTAACAAGCTCATTACATTTTTTTACGTTAATCAGCCAATTGATCTAATTTATTATATTTAAATGTAACATCTCTTTACCTAACACTTTTGTGTGCCTTTATTTTGTAGATGCTATTTATTGATGTCAAGCTGGTCTTGTCGTTAGTAATAGTTGTCTCTTTGTATGCATCTGTGTGTGCACCTAATAAATAAATATTTAACAAGCAACATAATTTTTTACTCTTTTCACTTAAAAAGTATAATTCCATAACAAAATAAACTGTAAATTTCAAGTGGATGAGATGCAATGGCAGGTGAGACAGTGAGTATGTTGATCTGCGTCATGTATGTTAATATGTTTTCATAAACCACTGTAGTTTTATCAAGTATAATGTGGTACTCCCAGTAGAGGTAAACGGTTCATCAAGGACATATCTAGATGCAATATGGTCCAAATATGTATCGACAATCTTCCTATGAAAAATATATTGAAGACATCGTAGGTAACTTTTCTAAACAAAAAATTTTAAACTTTTTTATTTACTGTAGTTGGGTTGATAATGCTAATTCCAAGAGTGTATGTCAGTGGGTTTCTTAGTTACGGCTATGTGTCATTTATTTTTTTAGTAGCCTATGTAGCCCTATCTTATTCTTATTCTATTTTTACATTTTACTGTCACTCATGGCTGAAACGCATAAAAGTGATTTTAATGTGCAGTATGACGATGAATTTGTTCTTTTTTCTTCCCTGGTTTAATAAACTTTAATTAATAATCGTTTTTTGGGAAAGATTTAATTTACAATTTATATACTTGGAATATACACTGGCAGACAAAAAAAATGCACGAGCCTTTTCGACATCTCCATCATTTTATTTATTTTTGATTAGTATAAAACAATTGTAAAGTTAACAAAATTGTCAAAATTTTGTCAATACAGGTGCAACGATTATAGTGATTTTTTTAGTGGTCTTTTAATTTTGGACAGGCCGGAAGTGCATGTATTAGATATTTATCTGAGTGGAATTTATAATCGAGGTATTACTTTTAGGCCATCTTTATTTGATGTTAATAGGAAAATAAACCATAAGATTATTTTTGATCCAAAAAATTTGTTCTAAACGCCTAGGCATAAACCTAATTAAATTCCTAATGTAATCAATTTCTAATATTCCTCAACAATTTATAATTTTCTGCCACAGTTCGTCCTCGTTCCGTGGTGTAACATTCGCCCTGCATATCATCTTTATGATATATTCCCACACATTTTCGATTGGATTAAGATCTGGACTGTTGGCTGGCCGTGGTAATATTTCCACATTGTTTTCATTAAACCAAGCTGTTGCAGTGTGCTAGTTATGAGCTGGACAACTATCCCGGAATATGAAATTGTTGACAGGGTAAATTTGTGTTACAGATAGTAACATAATATTTTCTAAAATGCCAACATACATTCCTCCATCGAGTCTTCCTTCGAGCAAAGACATTGCACCAGGCCCCATTGAACATATACAGCACCATACATTTATCGAAAAACGACTGCTTCTGTAAACTCTAATTCGACAATTATGACATGATTGAAAGGTTTTTTCGTCAGAAAAAGTTACTCTATCTCAATAATTATTGTCTTTCAACATTGTGTGTTGTCTTACAACATTATAAAGTTCAGCATCTGATGCTGCATTGGAAATTTTAAGCCTCCCAAAAACCATATTTCTATTAATTCGTCCTTCATCTCTCCATCTTTTATATATCCATGGAGCAGTGCTTTTCTATTTATGTTTAATTCCTCTGCAACTATACTTGCAGAGAATCCACGTTCCATTTTTGTTACAAGCTGAGAACGTTGTACATTATTTACATTAGGCATTTTTTCTACTAAAATCTTGAAACTAACTTATAAAATCAGATCAAGTCTATTATTACATAATAAAACGTAATAAAAAAAAATGAGGCATTTTTTTGGCCACCAGTGTATACCTCAAACTAAGTACCTTTAATCATTTTCTTTCTTGTGAACCGTTTTATATTCAATAGAATTCACTTTCAAAATTATTTAAATATATTGTTTTATCAAGAATACTGTTTTGCCAAATTTAAAAATTGACGTTTAAAACTTGTCATAAAAAATCATAATTTCAGAGTTGAGATGCAATAACTTATATTTTATAATTAAATACTGCGAATCGAATTACGAGAATTAACTTTCATTTTATTTATTAAGATTCAAACATAAATTGTAATAGAAATAAGAAAAATAGATTAAGCTTAATTCAAAAAAATTGGGTTTATCTGCTCAACAAAGGGAGGTTTCCGATTTTAACCACCCCAATTTGAATGGTCCATAACCGTAATTGTTTTTGTCTCGGAGATGTTTTTCGTGCGAGATATTGTATTCCAAATTTTTGATCAATTTTCCGGTTGTCAACTTTGTAACGTACTCGTGAGATAGGGATAGGGTGTCAGTCGACTACACAAGTCTAAAACATCCATTATATAAAGTATCACTCTCAGAGCTCACTTATTGTTAGATCTATTACAAGCAACTCATGAACCTACCTTACAAAATATTTAAATAATGTTTTTGATCACTAGGTTAGCATAAAAATTTGGTGCCACCAACAGAAGTTTTCAACATTATCATAACCGCCTCTGATAAGAAGTTCCTAGGATAGCAGAAGTGCGTGACATCATCGACTCCACCATTTTGCTGTGAAATTTGAAAAAAAGAAACAACAGGAACAAAAAGTTGGGAAAAATAAATACATAATAATAATCAACTTGACATTTATTTCAAAAACAATGTGTTAAAATATAAATTTACCAAGTAATTTTATGTATAGAAATAGAAAAAAAAGTTTCAGTAAATATTATGTTTTTCAAGTCACGATGTATCTTAATGTGTTATTTTTTATTCTTGTTCCTAAAAATTGAAATACAATTTAAGAACAGTTAATTTAATAATTATACATTAAACGTTAACCGTTATTAATAGTTATAATAATGTAATAACGTGTTAAGATGATTTGAGTGTTCTTGTTGCAAATTTTCTCCACTGGAGGGAGCCATCTGCTAAATATTCCCCTAAGCTAAACTTTAATCACTTCTACCATAAATGATTAGTCAACTAGATAAAGCTATTATATTATGACTTTTCTCGCGAGTGACAAGTGTCAAAAAAATTAGGAATGAAAGTGTAAGAGCATATATTATTCTTTCACAAACTTTTTGATGAGAAAATTTCTCTTAAACTAATGGTCAATTTAATTGCAAAAATTGTAAAAATATTAGAGAATACACTTAAACGTAGGGTTACCTCTTTCTCTCTTTTTTTTTAATTTTCAACATTATCAAATTATTCAGTTTTATATATGATCGAATTGAAAAAACTCAAGGAGCAACCAACTTTATAATATCAAAAAATCGTGGACCGTATCAACATGGTTCATGATAAAAATTATATTATACATGTGGTCCTGATATAATGTGCAAGATTTAGAGAGGTGATTGTACACGATATAAGGAATAAAAAAGTCTTATGCCATTTTCGTCATAGATGCCTTTTAGGGTACAATGAATAAGAGTTAAATGTTTGAGACCCACTGAACTAGCCTAAAACGTTGAACTTGACCTACTTTTTCTATGCAACAAGATAATCAATGCACGTTTTTTGTTCTTCGGTAGAAACTGATAAGAACGGGTAGATCAATAATTAGTCGATAATGAATTAGTATTTTGAAACACACGTGTTTACAATTGTATACATAATGTTTGTATAAATAAAGAAGTGGAGTTCATAAAGCATATAGTTTACGGCAGCGAAATACGCAGATATGCACCATTTGTGGAACAATACGATCGCGACAGAAATTTTTCAAGAATAATTCTGGCTGGTGATGTTTACGAGAGACGGTTTTATGAATTTCTATAATACTCTTGTGTGGGCAGACGCCAACTTGAGTTAACCATGTTTTTGCATCGAAAATGTAAAAGTCAAGTTCAATGTTTTATGTTAGTTCAGTGGCTGTCAAATATTTAACCCTTATTCATTGTACCCTAAAAGGCATCTATGACGAAAATGATATAAGACGTTTTTTGTTTATTATACCGGTACAATCACTGGTTCAAATTTTGCACATTATTTTAGAACCACTCGTCTCACAAAAAATGCCCCAAGCCGTAGCATCTTTATTTATATATAATCCGATTTGAATCAATTAAAAATCAAGTGATATCATTACAAAAGTGCTATAAACAGGCCCCATATGCGGTTTTTTTCAACATCAACCATATCAAACGAGAGTCAACTTTTTTATTTCAAAGGATTTTTTAAAATTTAGTCTCATAGAGGATTTTTTCTAAATCCAACAGTGCTAAACAAATTCTCTTTAGTGCGAAATTTATTAGAAAAATAAATTTAAAAAAAAGTTGAGTTTCAGTTAAATTACAAAATTACAAAATTCTGTAAATAACAGTCAGAACTTAAACTGTAATAAATGTTATTTAAGCGTCAATGTCAGTTTCTCTCATATTTTTGATTGTTTTTTCACGGCACGCTTAAGAATTTTTCTGTTGCTTTGAAAAATTCGTTTCAATTTTGACAAACATTGTATTTTTTTTTCTAACAAATCTTGCACCAAAGTCAACTTATCATTAGATTCAGGAAAAAACCTTTACCAGCATAAATTAAATATGTTCCTATTTAAAATTTAAAAATTGACTCCCGTCTGACCTTAAAGTTGATGTTAAAAAAGCTGCAATTAAAGCCTGATTATAGTATTTTTCCAATCATGTTTTCATGTTTGGTTTTTAATTATATATATATATATATATATATATAAAGAATACGTTTTCAAAAATAAT
>QDEB01100821.1:0-25433 GCA_004193795.1 Asbolus verrucosus | reverse complement strand
GATACTGAAACTCAATGATATTTTCCTTCTTATTAAATGAAATTATTTTGCATTTTGAAATATTTAACCAGAGATGATTTTTTAGTTTTAGCCAGTTAAAAATTGCATCTATGTTATTTTGCAGTATGATACAATCATATAAGTTGTTTATTCTGCAAAAAATTTTTAAAATCATCCCCAAAAAACAATTTTTCACAATTTGACCGTGGAAGGATCATTAATAAAAATAGCAAAGGTCCCAAATTNNAATATAAGGTATTGATTCGCAGTGTTCATAGACAACAATTTGCTTGCGATTATGTAGATAAGAGAAAATCAAATTACACAATAAAGCCAAAAGCTTTCAGTTTTCTTATAAGTATGTAAAAATCTTTAATGATCCAAGTAGATTTAGATAATTAACCAGGAATAAATATAACTGTACCTGTACTTCACTACTTGTCACTTGTGTTTTTTTTTTACAATGAAAACAATTAACAGGAAAAAAGTAACTAAATAGATAAAAAAAAAGTAGGTTCAAAAGGCAATTTCACCAACATCTTGAAACGTCATATTGATTTATTCTGTATGCAGAGTTATTATAAATGTTTCTAACATCGCAGTATGCTCTGGAAATTTGGAGCCTATAATTCTGGTGTATTTTCACTATTATTCAAGATAAATTGATTTGATTATTTGATTGTTCAAAAACGAGGGGATTATCATCGTTATGGTCCAGACACTCGATCTTCGCTTATTTTCAAAAATGTTCTGTAACATTGTTTGATCAATATTTACGGCAGCTCTTCTAAATCAGTAAATTGTTGTTTAAACACTTAGTCTTTCAAATATCAAAATATCGCTAAATCGAGTGATGGAAACGCAGGATGCAGGCTTAAACTTATTACACGATGGCCATAAAATTGTTGTAGATAACCCAACGTTTCATCTGCTCTGTGTGCAATGGCTCCATTCTTAAATTACCAAACTTGAAGTTCTTCGTCATCAAGTTAATTGACGGATGATTCCAAAAGCTCTATTCTATATCCTTCTCCATTAATGGCATTATGAAAGAAGATGGTCCATATACTTGCCTACGAGAAAATGTCAACTACACTCCGACTTTCAAGGGATATAAAAAATGTAATGTCCAATAACCTGTCATTGTTTAAATTATTGTGAAACCAGTTGCAATATTCAAGACCACATGGGGAACCAATTGGTAAAAGTTGTTGTACACTATTATGCGTTTCACCGATGAGTGGCAGTGAAATATAAAAATATAGGGCTATATAGGTTATTACAAAAAGAATGAGACAGATATGTCCGTAACTAAGCTATATTCTGACACAGTTCCTTGGAATGGGCAACAGTTATTTTATAAGGATGCATATGTAGCCTTGTTTTAACGATATTTAAGCTGTGCTAAGAGGTACTTCCGATTGTTGAGACAATCTTGTTAAAGATGTTTGTACGTTATGCTTTATTGTTCTCTTGAATCCTCAACAACGTCCTCAGATAGAGGAGGCCTTCCAGTTGATTTTCCTTTATTTACTCTTTCAGTCTGAAAAAATCTGATGATTACATCTCTAGTATGCGCCACTAAAGACGTTTCCTGGATTGGGATATTTCGTAAGGGATTCATTCTTGCAGGCCCACACTAAATAATGTGCTCATCATTGTTGTATGTTTGAGTTCAAAAATAAGACATTACAATGAATGTATCCTGTTCCAGGAAATAAACCATTTTTATTGTTACTAAAGCAAGAGAGTGTTTATGTTTAAGTGTAAAAACAAAATGCTTCTCATTACAATAAGGAATATCCTACATGGAGTAGTTTTGAAAGAGACTCTTTTGCTGCTTTAACTAACTCAGAACACTTTGAACACATTTACACTTTGAAAAATAATAAACAATGAAAACTGCAAAGTAACAAGTGTGAGATGTCAAAAGTCAAATTTACAAATCAACAAATTGAGAGGCGATAAAGCTATATTTAGGCTGAGTTCCAAAATCTTACTCTAGTATTCAGAGTTTACACTATGTCATTCCAAAAATAAGAGTATTAAATTGCTGACATCAGTGATATTACCGACTGTCGAATATTATTACACACTCTGTTTCGTTCCAATACGTTACCATTTTTTACTCTATACCTATGAATAATAAACTTTGCTTTATCTCATACTCTTACTCTAGAGTTAGTTTTGGAACTCAACTATAGATAATAAATCGCGATATTACAAACATTTATTTATTATTTATTTTTAACCCTGCACATACAAATACAAATTATTCGAATTTTTCATTGAGTTATATTTCGCCGTAGTTTATAACCAAAAGAGGGTCATCAGTCAAGAAAAAGTAAGGGATTGTGACCCTTGTTAGTAATTCCATAAAAAATGCCTGGTTGTTTCTTTTGTAGGTTATAATAAAAATAAAAAATGAGCAATTCTTTAAATGACGCAAAAACCCCTACCATAACATCAATATTTAAATTCTGTCAAAGCGGAAATTCTGTTTTATTAATATCCAAGCAAGCTTGTTGGTTAAACCATTTCAAAAAAAAAATAGACCAACCCTATGGTAAATTACAGTTTAACATAGACAAAATGTTGATAAATCGATGACTGATGTTATTTTTCAACGGCAACTACGTGATGAAGAGTTTTGAAGGTTTCTCTTAAGTTTCTTGTATCGCGACTAAACGCCCTTAAATTGCGTCTTCATTTGCGGTTCATTTCGCTGCCATTGTTATTTCAGTAAATTTAAATAATAAAGCTTTATTTTTGTGTGATTAAGCGCCGTCATTTCCAATGGTTAATTTTCCGTAATAAACGAAAGAGGACATCAACTTTAAAATACTGCCGCAGACGATGGAAAATAGCTCTTAACTTCAAAAGTTGCCATGAAGTTTATTAAAACAAACAAGCGAAATATGTAACGAACAGCACATTCATTTAAAACTTTAATGCTTCATCGAACCTGAATCAAAGTTTGCGGCTTATCTTAACGAGGAAAAATTAATAAGAAAAAAAAAGAATTTTAATTTGCGATCCATTTCTGGCAAAGGGGTCTTATTAATCCAGCCTTGCAGAAACAAAAGGAAATTAACGGGTCCAATTTCATGGTTCAATACGGTTTTCCTGTTAGCATATGGAAACAGTCAACTATACGATCTGTCGTCCATTTAATTAAAACACTAAATTACCTTGTTTTTTTTTGGGGAGGGAGGGGGGTTTGTTCGCATAAAACAGGAGAGATGAGGGAAAACACCCTTCCTCCTTCCATTAACCAGAACACTCGACTTCTATTTATAAAGTTCGAATGGGTTTCGATGATTAATGAAATGAAATTTTAATCAACAGGCTCCAGAGATTTAATGGCTTTTCGTGTTCGAATTCCATGAAGACTCACCCCCATGTTTTATCACACGCACGTTTGACGTTGGCAATAATTTTAATCTAATCTTGTTTAAAAATGTAATTGCATAAATAACATAAACTTTGGCCCGGTGTTGACCTATGAATTTTTCAAAAGTGTTTGCGAGATTCAATGTTAATTGTAAGAGGTTGGTCCTAGAATTTTTATACGACATTAACGCAGTTTCATTTTCTATAGCATTCGTATTGGGGCCTTAGCGTTACGTTTCGCACAATGGTGGTGATGGGAGAATAAGTTGAAATAAATAAACTGCCTCGCCACCATTTTCACAATGGATTTGCCCTCCAATCGTCAATTGCTCCTTCACAATCCTATTTACGACCAGACTACCAAATTATTGACTTTACGGACTATCTTAAAGTTCAAATAAAAAAGCAACCGATTTTAAAATTCGGTCATGATAAAACAACCAGAAATTATGAGTGGAGTTTCCTGTCAATGACAAATCCACGAAATCCTTAATGGGCAGAAAGATTATCTGAGAAAATTAACGTCGCAGTTGGTGTTTTTCCTGCTATTGTTATTGCGGTTTAGTAATGAATGTTAATTCGGCTTACCATAACAAAACAACCAGCTAAGCACAAAGTAAATTAAAGAAATAGGTCTAATAAAACCACAACCTTGACCAACGTTAGCACTGTTAGGTACTGAAACCATTAGTGGCACGATATGAAGCAATCCGGCAAATAAAATGTTAGTGATTTTAACATCAACTACCTTCAAGCAAGTATTGGAAACTAAACCTTATCACGTTTTATATTTCCAGTTTTTAGTCTCAAAAAGTAAGAATAAGTCTATTGAGAAATGAGTCAAATACAAATACATTTGTGGCGGTGTTTAACGCAGTATTTTCAATAGCAGGAAAATTCGATAAAAACCAAATAAAAACACGTCAACGAAAAAAGTGTGTCTGCATTTGAAATGTAAATTATGTACCTTTACTGCGACTCGTATGAACTATTGGGATACATTTTTCCATGTTTTTTCGTCAGTGAAAAACAAAGTAATTTCATCAAGTGGAAAGTATCATTTTGACACAATTTCCTACAGGAAAACGAATCCCTAGGTCATTTCCTTCTGATGCACAACGTTATTGATGTCACAAGAACCCTCACAAATAGATCTAGGAAATATGTCCTAAAAGGAAAGCGAAACTTTGCAAATGTAAAAACTGAAATTTGGTCGCGAAGCTGTTACATTCCGTGAAGCAATATCTAAAAACGATTGGAAGTTGAGCATGTTTATCTTCGATATCGGTGGACCTTCTTTTCCGATGATGTTCCTAATACAGTTTGAGTGCAAGGATTGCATCCTTACGTAACATTATGTTTAAAAAAGATCTTCTCAGCATAAGAAGTTTAATATATTTTGATTTTACAATTGTATACGTTTTATTTAATTGATAATTTACAATAAGTAATTGCTGTTTTACTTTCAAGTTTAGTTTCAGATAGGCGCCGATGATCAACGTGCTGTGCTGATAAACACCTGATGACAGTCAAACATAAGAGTACATGCACGCTGAAGCGAATTTTCGTCAGCAATTAATAAACATTAGTTGAAATCAACATTAGAATATAAAATCTGTCTTCTTTTTTTTGACGATGTCTATATAATTTGAGTAAAATCAATAACTTCTTTTGGATCTCTTTACTGATTTCAATATATTTAGAATCATTTTATCTTTTATACACTGTGAATAGTGTGTATTTCCAGCACATGAAAAAGTTATATTATTTGCTTCATCTTGATTACATTCAACCTGGTTCTAAAAAATGGTGTTAATATTAATTAATAATACACTCCTCACAAAAATTATCGCGCCATCCACAGTTGTGGTAAAGCAAGCTATGTACCGCTATGATGTTCACTGTTGTGATAAAAGGGCGTATACGAAAGAATAAATAAAACAAAAACTATGTACGTTTTAAGATATACTTTAACGGATTTTAACAATGATTAACAAATTGTAATAATTGATAATGCACTAAAACTAAATTAATAACGAGTGTTTCAACCCCTGGCTTCAATGACATCTTCCATTCTGTGCGGCATGCTTTCGTAAAGGTTTACAATGTATTATTGCGGTATGCGGTATTGCTTTCAACTGTTGGAAAGTTCTAAAAACCATTCTGCATCCTGATACACACTGTTGAAAGGTGTCCCATACATGCTCTATGGGGTTTAAATCAGGACTTCCAGCTGGTTACTCTATAACAGGTTTCTCTAAAGTATTCTTGAACCATCCAAGTTATATGCGGCCGAGCATTATCGTGGATGTACACAAAATCTTGACTAATAAATGGGCTGCACGGATTAACATATGAGTCCAAAATATCAATAATGTAATGTACAGCCATCATACGACCCCCACGCAAAGACACTTATTCTGTACGCCCTTCCACAGAGATAGTACCCCAAACTATTACCGATTCTTCACCAAAATTCACTTTGGAAACAAAGTTACATTGAAGATATCGCTCCCCAGGTCTTCCGTACACCAGCATTCGCCTGTGATTTGCATCAAGACAGAATCTTGACTCGTCAGAGGACATAACATTCTGCCAATCTCCAATATCTCAATTCACATGTTCCCTAGCAAACGCTAAACGAGCTACACGATGTTGCCTGGTGAGTAGTGATGTTCTTGCGGGGACATGAGCCAAAATATTGTCTTCACGAAGACGGTTTCCTACAGTTTGCAGAGAAATTTCCACATCTATGGCAGTTAACGAGCAGTGCAATGCCTAATGCGGCTGTTAGGCGCAACAAGTTCTCATCTCGGACCAATGTCATCCTTCAACGGTCTTGTCCTGGCCTTCTATCAAAACTCCCAGTTTCTTGGTGTCTTTGTGGCAGCCTAACAATAGTAGAATTGGTTAACACTGAGGACTCTCGTCACATACCGCTGGCTACGACCATTCTGTAGCACAGCAAGTGCTCAGACAGCTTCTTCGTGGGTCAGTTGATAGCTAACACGTTGAGGAACATTCATCATGTTAAATTTATATTGCCCAAATCACACATCTAATGAACAACGCGTTCGCAATATGCAGCTTTTTCATAAATTAAAAGAGAAGTTGCCAAAAAAATCTTATTGACGTTGATACTTGCAAAAAAGTAAATAAAAACTGTTTCTACATAATGTAGACGTAGTATGTTCCCTTTATGCATTTTCGTTTTGGAAAAACACCTATTTTTCAGGGTGACGCGATAATTTGTGTGGGGCGTTTATAATAAACCATGTAATATTAAAAAGCAACTTTATACAAGCTTCAATATTTTTAAAAATTTGTGTTTCCCCTAAATTTATTCGTGATTCTATTATCTGTATACGAATTAAATGAACCACTTACAGATATGAAATATTTTTAAATTTTCAGATATTCTCCTATACTTATAAATAAAGTTATAAATAAATGCGGAAATTTAATGCACCTTATATTATCATTAAAAGTCAGTGTATGATGCTGACAGTAATTTCTTTATGCCTTTAGTTTTTCTAAAACTTTTATTGTATAATTTTTTGTAGTGGTAACTGTCACATTTCTCTTTGTCAAATATTATATCGTAAGTGCGACAAAATTATCGATAATTTTTTTCTTTAATGTAAGTTAGTTTGTTTTGGTTTTTTACGATAAATACATTTATTCTAAGAAAACAGGCACAAACAATAAATCATCTAAAAGACAATAAGCCTGAGTACGTTACAGGCAAAATTAGCAAGTATGTTGTTGGATTGTTTCTCGAAAATAATTCACAATTAAAATTAAATAATAGTTCGATAATTTATATTATTTATATGTGCCAGAGTCCCAAAATGTTATTTATTATTTTAAAATTTCTTTAAGATTTGAAAACAAATATAACAGAAGAGCTATGGAGTAAAATATGTACGAATCTGGTTCTAACCTGGGTGTTTCTTTGTAATAAAAGCATTTAAATAGGCAAACATAATGTAAAAATGCAAGTAAATTCATGTTTTTGTAGTGCAGTTTTTGCAGATATTCCCACATAATGGGCCAAAATTTAAAAAATCTTTATGTTAACGGGTTAACATATTATGACGGAAATAATCATTTATAATACAGTGATCGTCAAAAAAAAAAAAACGAAGCACATAGACGGTGGGGCAGAACAAATATGAAATTTTGATATGCTGTTGGGGTCAGCTAAAGAGATAAACCATTAAAATTTGGTTTACAAAAATTTATCCACTTCTCAATTTCTTGCTGCTTTTTTGAGTTCTTCATATAACTTTTTAGTGAATATTCTTCTAGCAACGGATGATGAACTGTGATCATTGCAATTGGCTTTTAGAGCAATTGCCAGAAGATTGCGTTGAAGTGATGCAACTGTGCTAAGGCCTTGGAGAGCTTGATCAAACGAAGACCTAGAGAACCTTCATGTGGGTAATGGTCGGCCGCGGAGGACTAACGAATGTGAGGAACGGCGTCTCTGACGGTTAGCTATAAGGGATCCTTGAGACCCTCGGTCTATGGGCCCCAATTGGGTAGTAACCTTAGGCTGTAGAGTGTCCATGTGTACGGTGTATCGCAGGATTCGTTCCTTTGGTTTGGCTTCATATCGCCCAATTCTTCGACTTCCATTGACGCCAGAATATTGAGGTGCAAGGTTAGAGTAGTGCAGGTTAAAGGAAAAGAATGGCAGCAGATCGAAATAGAGGCTAAATTTAGACATTGCTCTAAGACGTTATTTAGGCTTAACACCAGGAGTAATGGTTTGAGGTGCTATACGCCATGGAAGCCGGTCATCTCTAGTTGTTATCCTTGGAAGTCTCAACACCCGTCGATATTTCCACGATATCTTGGATCCTTCCTTACCTAAGAGGACATCCTGACAGCATTTTCCATTATAGGCCGAATATTGTAACATCTAGAGCAACTCCGTGAACAAATACAGGTACAGATGACGTTCCTCAGGAAGAGATCAATCACTTCATCTCCAGCAGGCCACGTCGAATGACACATTATTACATTTCTTTCTCTTTTTTTATCATTTTTCGAACAAATTTTCATTTTAAATTTTAATCGTTTGTTTCTTTTTTAGGTGAGCCTAACACATCGAATTTCAAATTTATACGATTCCGCCTAGGTGTTTCGTTTTTATTATATTTACGTATACTATATTTTATATTTATATATAATATTTATTATTTTATTATCACTGTATAACGAGCGATATGAACATGATCAATAATTTTCCACCTTCAACTGTGATGAGTGCGTGCCAGAGTTGAAAAGAAGGAGAAAAATTGGGAATAAAGTTCGTGCCATCAAATTGCATTTTAATGACAATTTCACGAAAACAAAGAGAAATGGCAGGTTGACCGAACTTGGTGAAGTATTAATAATTGATTGGATCGGTTAGAATTTGAAAATTTTATTGATCTAAATTATGTGAATCGAAAAGGCATTTAAATATTACTCATGATTATGAAATATGGGCAAATTTTCACTAACTTTTTTGACAATCATGATATTACTTAGAAAATCTTATTTTTCCCAATCTTTTTTTCTTATAAGAAAGTTTATGTCAAGAGTATATCCATAAAGTTTGGTAAAAGAACACTGAAATCTTATAAGTTCAAGCAGTTTCCAGAAAAAATTGGCGGACAAATTTGAGGTGTGAAAGAGCCAGTGATAAGATAAAAATCATTTGTATTTCTCACGAACGTTCGACGCAAAAATCACGTTGAATAAAAAAGTTGAAGAAAAACGCTCACCTCCGCTACAAAAACAACGATCAGAGAATCGTTAGCTTCGGCGCCATTCATCCCATCGATAAGATTCTGCAAGGTATCCATCAAGTACGTCTGTTTTTCTCTCCTCACAGTCGGTACTCCCATGACGACCGATACCCCATTTCTCCCCTTGGACATCAAATAGGCTAGCCTAAGGCTCGACGGATCGTCGAGTAAATGCGGAAGGAAATGGTAGGAAGAAGGCAGTCTTAGCATGATAGGGGGATTCAGCCCGGCTGCTGCGTGCATTCCGGACATATTCTTGATTAACTGTTTGATTTCAGGCCGAAGTTCTGTCGTTGGAAAACTGAAAGTGCTCGTATTATCGTTGGGAACGCCTATTTGGTCGATGTGTTGGGTCAGCTGCTGGAGGTCCTCCTGTCTGGCCCTATACATCGAGTCTAGATACTGCAGTTTCACTTGCAACTCCGCCAGACGTTGGATCAACATTTGCTCCGATGTTATGTCTGTAATAAAATGGAAAATTCAATGTTATTCTCGGAAAAATTCATTTGTCGGTCATGATACTAAACGATGCCATCGGCAACTTATAAATTTCCAGCCATCTCCCCGGAATTTATGGACCGTTAAATGAATGATGCTCGTTCTTTGCAATAAATATCATTTATCGAAACTAAATTTATCCTTCCTATCTGTTCATAAACTTCGCAACTGTAAAAGTAGAATTAACTGAAAATTCAATGCATCCCGAATTCTTCAGTTATTACCATTGCCAAATACTGGACCTTGTGTTAATATAGTTCAATCAAATAAAAGAATTGCGCGGTTTATAAACCATGAAGGATTTAATCTCCAGGGGCTTTTTTTGCATTACCCTAACCTGAATAGCACGCCACTGTAAAGTGCAGTAAGTAAGAATTATACGCCTTAGCAATTATTTTAACAAAACGCATTTATGTAGAAAGGGTTGGTCTATGGTATGGCCAAGGTTTTTAATTTGCCTGAAATTAACTGCGCCGTTCAATTTGATTCCAACAAGAAAATGTGTGTAAAGCATGCTGACTCATCCATATACCAAATACAAGCCATTGACCTTACCAAAATACCCAGTAACAGATGAATGGACGGAGTAGCAATTATCTACTAAAATTATTAAACATTTCCGGTAAATAAATATTGTAATCATTTACTTCTTTGCTATCACCTATAATTAGTTTTAATTCAATAATGATAACGATTGTGTTGGCATATTGTCGGAAAATCTGGATACTAAATTATTATTATAACACTGCGATGATCCAATTGCAAAATGGAAAACATAAATGTGTCAGTAAAAAACTTTTATGGTTTTCGTTTACACACACACAAACATGTTGTGTGTGTATCAATGGATACATATATACCACTTGCCAAGTGCTGGATAGTAAAAAATTTCATCTACTCGTTTAGAACACGGGTTACATAATATCATAAATAAAAACTTAAAAAAAATTCGATGTAAAACTTTTTTCTGATTTTTTTTTTCGGTAACAAGTGTTTACACAAAATTTCATTCCAGTCGACATGTTGGTTCGTTTGGCTATTTTAAACATACTATACAGAATTTTCGTTCTTGACCTACAGGTAAGTTTTATTAACATCGGTTCTGCCATTGCTAATCGTGAGATTAAATAATGTTATGAATGTGTGACAACATAATATGGACGACAATAAATGACCTCACACAGACCAGTATAAGCTAAATAGAAATTGTGTAATCCTGATTTCATTTCATTTTTTCGGCTGCTCATGTGGTGCAGGATAGGAATATGAATTAGTCCTTAATTTTCGTCGACCTTTGTGAATTTCTAACTCTTTTTTTTTTGATCTACACCATTTTGAAAACTGAATGCGATGTGAGGATTATTTCTAATACTTCAAATTTATGTATTTTTTTACGAGTGAAAGTTACCAAGATTTAATTAATTAATTTAGTACTTATTAGATGTCAAAGCTTATATATCTATTTGAACCAGAAACATGAAGTGACAAATTTAAAAATTTCGGGTTGTCGCATGATGTGAGAAATGTTGGCGCGCATTATGTCGTTTTCTTACACAAGAAGTTGTTTAATGGCAGAATCGCATGACAGGCGTGCTTTAGTGTCTAGGACCCCACACTTGACATACATTTTCTTAGAGGTTTTAAGACAAAAGCAACTACGAAATTCAACAAGTATGTATTTACATTGTTCACTAAAAGCTAGAAGCAATTTTTGCAAATGAGAAAACAGATGTTAAAAATACATTTTTGATAAATGTATTTTCTTTGTTAAATTATTACCTTTTCAGTTTATGTAACATTGTCAGAGAGGTGTTAAAAGGTGGAAATCATGACTCGTGATTGATTTTTAATCAGCCACGGGCTGTGGTCAATTGATGTGGGTCAGACACCTCAATCAGCTGCTAATTGAGTTGTTTTCATGTTTGCTGATTTTTAGAACGAGATAGAAAACTTATATCTGTAAAAATAAACTTCGTTTTTAAACAGACGAGAGCTAATAGCACTTTTTTTGGATAATAAAATTTTGCTTTGATGAGCACCGCTGATTTTAATAATACATCAATTTCTTTTTTAAAAGCAGTGTAAAATTCGAAATGCCATGTAGGGTGAGTGAGTCAGTATACTCAACAGCCTATTTCATGTATTGAGTTCCTTGTATACATATTAACAGGTTTTTTTATATTTTAAATATTAGAAAAGAAATTCGTACAATTCAAGGTATCTCGAACATAGCCCATATTTTAACAAGACAGGTTTTCATAAAAAAACCTGTTCCCATCGTAACTGACATAGATTGCCTACAATGCATATTTTTTCTTGCGTAAACAATTGCGGTTAATCACAAAGTTCCAAAAATGTATTTCTCAAAATAAGTAAAAAATTTATTTTGAAGAAGCTATTATATTCCGGTAATTTTTCAAATATCATAAATGTCAATTGTTTTGTCATGTTTTTTGATTTATTTTAATGTACAAAATTAGCGAGAGGAACACTAAAAAAAATTTAATAAACCTATTTATGGAAAATAGGATAAATATAATAAAGATAAACATTTTTTCTCGAAATTGGGTACCTGTTAAAACGTATCTGAACCTAATTTACATAGAACTACACACTCTATATTGTGTCGTAAATTATTTGCTACAGGTTCTAATTCTTTGACTATTTAAGATATTCAGTTACGAAAAAAAACCTTAATTAAATCATCAGTGTCACAGCACAGTGTTGAATATGCTAAAATTGTTCCCAGCCTAGAGGTTCCCAACGCTCTCAACTTTTTGTTTTTCAACTGACATCGTATATATACATATAAAACAAGAATGGTGGATATTGGATACTTAATATTTCAACTGAGTATGAACTTGAGATTATACAACATATATGTTTAACCTGGCAGTGTTTTAATTCAGTTTTTGTTTCAACTCAACATTTTTGAAACAGCAAGAGTTAGAGTTTGGCGAAAATTTTGGGAGATCTCTTACATTAAGAGTTGCAGTCTAACAAACGGTATCGATAATTTTTTCAATGTCAATGTCATGGTAGAAAGAACTGTATGAAATATGTATGTGAACTGGTGGTAATATGGATGCTCAACATTATAAAACAAAATTAGGTTAGAGTGAACAAAAAGAATGTAAGTATTATAGTGATTAAAATTTACGACCTCTTCTATTCGATCAATATATCTGTTAGTATTAAGCTTTACGATTCCCATGAGAGATTTTCCACAACAAAGTGAGTGTCGATCCGATACCAAGGTTATAAATCATAATAATACTTACGTTTCTATCTGGATTTGTTGCAAATCAATTCTATTTTATAAACGAACGATAGCACTCGTTTCATTTCGAAAACGAATACTAATTTTAAGTAAAAACTAGAAGCTCTATTACGGTGTGTTCAAAATTACAGACAACTTGGTGATGCGATTTCATTGACTCAGATCACATGAGTGTGGAATAACAATGAAATGGGTGCACGTTATTTCATTTGTATTCCAATATCGCAAATCATTTGATTACAATCAATATTATCGCACATTAGTAGGCTGCAAACTAATGATTGATGTATGTATGCAATGTAACCGCCAAGTTATTCATAAAGTTTATTTAAATAAACCAATGTTCCAAAATTCTTTTTCTATGTGAACTTTTGTTCCAACTAGTAATAAATACAAAGACACTGATATAGTATTGTATCAATAGATTTTATTTGAGTTAACTTTCTTATCAAAAAAAAAAGAGAATCTCATGTTCGTCTTCCTATAACGTATTCGTGTCAGTTTTTTGTTTTGCTGTCCTAAATGAATACTGAAAGTTGGTTGCTCCAACATAATTTTTATTAGAGCTTAGCAGTTCGCAATAATTAATAATACATAAAGCTACAATTTTTTGTTTTGAAAATGTTTCATTTGAATTGAATTTTTAATATCTGAATCCAGAAGTGATTTATCAGTTCAAAAATATTTTTCATGTATAGCAGGAATTATACGGTCTTCTCAACAAAATATTTTACAACATAATTATATCTTTTAAAATATAATCCAATTTTAATTGAATCTTCTTTGAACGTTGACCTCGCCCGGCATCACCTGACAAAAGAATGCAAATTTGGTGTTCCTTTGTTCGGTTCATCCTCATTCTTACCTGTATTCGGAACTGGAAAGCAGAGTGCATTCGTTGTGTAGCCAATATTCTTTTTACCTTCTTTTTTCTCATCAATCTTTTTATTTTTGTTTCATGGCGTAAAATATTACTACTTAACGACGTTAATGCATGACATTATTGTTACAATGAATCAGCGGTTTGTTCGTAATTTAATGAAACCTTGCACGTAATGGTAACAACTAGCCGGAGATGAAATTAATTTTGTGAGTGAATAGTTTTTTAGGTTTAATATGAAACGGAACGGAAATTTTTTATTATTAATTTTTCTAGAAAGAGAAGTGGTGATTTAAATGACTAATGAAAAAAAAAAAAAAAACGTTATTTTTCGATGTTCTTCTTTCTACGGAAGTTACTGTTTTATGTTTCATTAGTCTCTTGATAATTTCGAAACTATGCATCAATCAAAATAAATTTTTTTATACACATTATGTTAATTAAGGGTAATTATGTTAAGGATTTACTTTGAAGAGCATGTCGTTTCTAAATCCCACCTCTGTCGATTTAGAGGTCCACTTGGTTGACATATTTGGGTTTCATGAAATATGGGAAATTGGGTACACATATTTTAACAAAGAGGAAATTCAATATAAACACATTTTTTTCTCAGTTGCGGTGGTGACTTGCGGCTTGGCATGAATTTCCTTTATAACTCGTGAACAATTTTGAGCAAATTGCGTACTAGATTAAAGTTAAATTGACCTCTGCCTGCAAGAAACGCTGAAATTGCATTGTGCATGTGGAAAAAATTTTCAAAGAAATTCTACACGTATCCGTTAATTGAACCCGCAGGTTTTGTTTGCTGTAAAGTTAATTGCAGCTTAATGTTAGTACCATTTAATTTTACGAGTATTGGATGAGACCAATCATGCTAAACAAATAACATTCCGGTAGCCGATGGCCAAACTACAGCCGTGACCGACAAAACATTACTCACGGTGTTGCATGACCATTTACGGCAACTCGGTCACGTTTATACGGCGTCATTACATCGGAGAGGGCCTAAATCATTCATTTTACCAACAATGCCCCAGTTTCCGCCGACGAAGTAATCAAATGCCGACATTATTTGCTGATTTATTTATTTATTGACTCAAAGAGATTCCATCATACGATCCCTGGGAAACGGAACAACAGACGTAAAAATGCGTCCATCTCTAGAAATTTGGTGTTGAAAGTTGGCTAACGAAAAGTTTAAACTACCTCAAATTCAAAAGTTCCGAAACTATGTACTGTTATACACGCCAATAACAATTTAGTCTATTTAAGCACCAACAAAAATTTGGATTAATCCAAGATCCTGGATACAAAATTTTTGGTAAAAATGCTGTCTTGTGTCCAAAAGACTGCAATCAGTTTTTAATATAGACACTTAAGAGCTATACAAAAAGTTATAAACGTTTTTTTTTAATACAAATTCTCAAAAGAACATTGTATTTAATGACCTCAATGACATTAAAAATGGTATGATATGAGACTAAAAAATTAAAAACTAATTAAATGACATTACACTAACAATAAATAAATATGATTATACTGTATGTACTTTGTTAATACATATATATATAATATTTTATACATTTACAATTAGTAACTGATAAGTTTCAAGGTTCGCATAACATTAAACATAACACAAAAAATTGATACTGAAATTAATTAATTCCTTTCATCCAACTGTAAAATTATGTTTTTACCAAATCATTATAATTAACTTTAATACGGTTTTGCTACAAAATAACACACAGATAATAAACAGAAAAATATGTATTGTTAGTAATTTTTGCTGTAAAAATAAATTCTAATAAGTCATTGATAACGAATAAGTATTAGAGAAAAATAACAAGGTAACTATCGAAATCAATACGATTTTTAGAAGGTAGAAGCCATCATGTTACATAAAAAAGTTATATAATTTTTTATTAATAAAGTTTAAAGGCAATATCTGATCACATAGGAATTGCATATAAGATTTTTTTTCTTATAGCTCAAACTGATTGTGAAATTTACCAACACATTTGATTTGAAAAAAAAAAAAAACAAAAAAGTGTTTTCGAATGAGGGTTTATGGGTATCCATAAGTATCATAAGTAAAGACAGTAGAAAAATAGTTATTTGGTTCGAAAATTTTAAACAAAATGATCAACCATTTTCACATTTTAAAATTTTTCAAAAAATTACTAAGCAATCACAAATACGCAACATGAAATTTGAATTCTTCCTGCTGTGTGAAGTGATTTATGATTGGCTGTACTTTTTTTTAATAATAAATATAGTTCTGAATTACAAAATCTTTATTAAAGTTAAATCAAAACATCTGTCAGGGTACATTATATTTCCATTTTATCCATATTGAGTATACGTATAATGGAAATTTTCAAAATATCCAAAAAATTCATCAACAACAAATAATAAATAACGTTGGAAAATTAGGTTAATTAAAAAAAAAAAAACGCATAATTTGTTTGTTAATGATTTCATATAACACACCAAATGTGATGAAAATTTGCTTCCCCTAATTCAGTGAAATTTTTCTAGTGGCTAATAGCGAATGTTGTGCCCATTCACAATACCTTCATTACACCATATTATCTCGATTAACCAAGCAATGAATCGATGAAATTACAGAATTTTAGATACCTACAACGCCGAAACAATTTTTATAGTTCGAAATACTTAAGGCAACTTGATAGTTTGAGTTTCAAATTTTATCCGCTGAAAGGTGCTCTCTGCTAAATACTCTCCCAGGCTAAAAGTTAGCGACCTCTACTATGATTTGCTTCAGTTAGAATGAATCAATTAGATAAAGCTATTGTAAATTTACGTCCATGACTTGAAATCGGACGGGTGTTATGAAATGCGATGGGAAAATTTTTCCCTAAACTCATGATCAATTTGATGGTGAGAGGGAAACTGAACTGAAATAGAATTGCGTGCAAATGTGTAGATGATGTATTTTCTCCGTGTCAAAAAATCCCTTGATGTGTTTGAACTGTAAAAATACAAATACTGTAAAAAGAATACACGTTCTTTTTTTTTCTTTTTTTTTTCAGCGTTTCGTTTCAAAGTTGTGTTATTTCTGTCTAAACTTAAAAAAATATATTTTTGAAGAAAAACATATTGAAGAAGATGTAAAATGAGTCCTCGGTATATATCTTGCCATCACATCAAAAACCAGTTTATGAATATGGATGTGAATTTCACATTGTAAATCTTATTTCAATCAATTTACCGCGTAAAACCAGTTGCAAGTTCGTATAACGTACAACTTGACTCACATAGTTAAAATCACTTATAGAATAGAAACGAGGTATAGCTATTACTTATTGTATTTATGGGCAAATATTGCTTATAAATTAAAATTTTAAGTTGTGTTGTAATTATAGTGATGTGTTTTAGTTATTTGATGGATTAAAAGTAATTTAAAATGGTTTAAAAATATTCTGCAAAAAATTTTCCTCAAAGGTATCAGACCTTATGACATCAAAGCTGACATAATTATAATTTCTAAAAAATGTGTATGTGGCATTTATAGTAAAGTATCAACTCAAAAGTTGCGATTCGTGGAAAAAAAACAAAGAAAACACTTTCTAAAAGATGGAACAATTCATCTGTAACGGATTGGTCGTAAATACAAAACCCGTTACCCATTTTATTACTAACAAAACTTCAGTTTTCATTACGTCATTTAATGGAAGTCGTCTTGCTTCACAAATTTCTGAAACTTGTAAAACTGTATAGACGCGTCACGAGACATTTAGTAAAAAGCTGGATACTGACATAAAATAAAACTGCCGTGTCAAATATTATAAGTTCGTGCCATATCAGTTTTCTCAACAATTATTCAATTTTCTCCTCAGTTTACTGCGATTTCAGAACCTATTGATTTCTGTTCTCATTAATCATCGATTAGCATCGCGTGAAAATTTCACCGTTTTCATGTCTGCTTAATAACCTATCCAATTCTATTCATTATTAGGGTTAAACTTTAATATTTAATGTGGTGTTTTTACGTTGGCATCCCACCGTTCTTTCTACATGAAGCAAAAACAGAATTAAATTTTTAGTACCTTGAAGCAATTATCTGCCTTCAGTGCCCTAGACGTGTTCACTTTCGATTTATTTTCAACTAATTTTCATTCAACTGGCATTCACATCTGCATTTAAAAGCTTCTCTGATAATAATAAAATTAGTGTCTGTGTTTCCCTCATGACTGTGACATGCCAGAAATATAATTTTATCAAAAATGACAGTGACAAATAGGCACTGTAGTACCAGAATGGGGAAAAAAGCTAATTTGCGAAGGTGTTCGGCTGATATGAACAGTTGAAAACGAAAAGAGATTAATAACTAAAAAGTTCGAACACGTGCCCCTTTCACGACAAACAGATTTTTAGCGAATAGGACTAAAATCAAACAGAAGCTTAAAGCTTTAAAGTTATATTTTGGGGTAACCCTGCGGATTATCGTAATAACATTTTTCTCTGCTTTAAAATAAATCACGATTTTAAAACCTCACACATTTATTATAATTATAGCGTGAAAATTAATAATTAAATATAAAAATTGGTCTAAATTTAAGCATTATTTCCACAATATCTGTGCAGTGTGATAATTCAATCACATCATTGAACAGATCTTTGTTCAACGATTTTAAGCTTTGTAGTAGCAATCTAGAATATACGGACGGTTCATCTGTAAACAATATTTTGCTGCTATACCTATAAATATAATACAAATAATAATAAACAAATTCCAATATTTTCAAACAGTTTTGGTCAACTAAGGTATCATCAGTAAAGAATTTATAAATAAGAAAGGTTATTAGGAATTCAATGTTCTTGTATTATATTCTCATCCTGTTTTATAGTTATACAGGGTTCAAAGTCATTGATTCTTAGATTTTTCATCTGCAATTAACAAAATTATCAACAGCGCGAGTTTAAATTTAATTGAAATGATTATGTGATATTTAATAGCTTTAATCTAATTTTCTACACTAACAGACTGAAATTTAATTTTAAAGAATTTGGGTATTTTTACATTTTCTGAATGATATTTTAATAATTATTATATTTTTTTAATTGGTTTACGAAAATTTATTGTGAAAGATCACAGAAGATTAAAAATTCATTGTACTGTATTCAAAGGAAAGCAATCAAAATCTTAATTTTGTTTTCTGATTACTATCTTGAGAAAAACTTAAAAAGAAAAATGTTAATGTTATTTTTATTGCTTGATTAATTTTGTTATTGCTATTTGTGGTAGCTGAATATAAAAAACATACAACACAACAGAAAAATGTTGCAATGGGTTGCAAAAACCAATCAGAGTGTGTAAGGAGAGTACATATGTAAAAAATTATTCTGATTTTGAGTAATCGATTTACGATTCATACTTTTGATGTTTGGCCATAAGAATCTAAAGTTTTCAGAAAGTTCAATTTTTACTAATATTTTTGCAAAAAATTACAATGTTTCTTATCATAAAAAAAAATTGAAGAGACATCACAAACAAGAATTAAATAAAATGATGTTACTATTGCGTCATTTCGATATCTCTATTCGTTTAACCGCAACCGTTGATTAAAATCTTTAATTAAAATTCTGTGTTGCTATAAAAAGAATGTCTTTCCTTCACTGGAAGGAAGAAATCTGGTACGTGTTGAAAATTTATTTGGCCCTTGACCGCTTGCTGATTTTAAATAATTGAATTATTATTTACGATTGATCGTAAATTTATTTTGAAAAAACTAGAAGAATTAAATAGCTATTTGTGTATTAAGCTCGCAAATGCGCGGCAATTTCTCGAAATCGACAATGTACATTTGCGTGCGCAATACACAATACACAAGATTTTTTCTACAATCGCAACAATGAAGATTAATTTTTTTTCAAAAATGNNTTGTATTTGTCAACGCAATAAAATTTATCTGCTCGTTGTCATAGAAGGACGATGAATGGCCTTTTTTTTATTTACAGCTAATAATTGTACAGGCGAGCGTTTTTGCTACTACTTTGTCGCTTAGAGCGACAAAGTGACATTCCTCGGAAAACGTCAATTTTGCGTTGACAAATGCATGCGGAAATATCTACTTTGGATAGCGATTGTAGAAAAAATTGTCTGCGATATCCGATTTATCCGAATTAAAATGTAAATTACTCCTAAAAACACTAAAAGACCAGTTTACTCTGGAATTTTGGAAACTAACATCATCTGCAGCAGGTGAAAAAAGAGTAGTGGTTTATGATTTTGTAAAAAGATAATGATATCGTAAGATGTCGCCTTACAAGATATTGGTAAGTGGCTGTTGGGTGGCATAAGAATTATGACTCATACAAACAACTAAAAAATATTTATATACAGATGCAATGGAAGTACAAACAATTTTAAACCTAATTTCAAAACCGTAAAAACTATTAGTTTATCGTGTAAACTTGGCTGTAAGTTAGTACAATTAAGATTTCAGAAAAAAAAAATAGATAATTATTTTTAAGAATTTCGCATTATCAGAGATTCAGGTTTACTGAAAGGTTTCATTCTACATCATTTTGGATAATGGAACCTTTACTGCATAACTTGTTCCTCTATGAAGAAAAAAGTTATTTTTGTAACCAACACTTCAAATATTTATGTTTATTTTGCAATGATAATAATAGATGTGCTAAAAGTTTGGCGTATTGCACTCTAGTATCACTAATTTAAAATTCCAATGTCAGATATAATATATAATAATTATCAGCACCCACATGCATTAGCAAACGCGTCAGAATAAACTGCAGGGGAATCGAGGATAAAACGAGCTGGCGTGAAGTAACAAGTTCTTTTCCATCCATATTAATTTAAACTCCACGAAGTGGTGTTAGTTGTTAATCCATTTCAACAAAAAAAGTTAGAACTTATTAATAATAAATGTTAAATACATGGAGAAAAAGTTATTTTAACCAGATACAGAACAAGAACGTTACAATAATGATGAACATTTCTTTACGAAAACAAATATTTTATCTTTTCTGTTTATTTTAATAACCAGTTTGTTTAACTATTGGAGAAATTTTTTGTAAAGAAAAGGTTTTAAATAATGAATTTTTTCGAATTTTTTCTTAAGCCACGAGTTCCTCTATCTAATCACTGAAAACAAAATTATACTTTATGTAAATTTTCAGTTAGAAATGTACATGACATTAACTATGAACCCCAAATGGGGATTTATTTCAAAAAGTCCGTAAGCAAATATAATAACAAATAATAACACTAAAAAGACAAAAACATATAAGGTTTCAACTCTGTTAGGGTATAATTTTATGTTTATAATTTTTTCTGTTATTTTTAACTGTAACTTAAGATCGTACTGTCGATCTTGAACTGTTTCAGCGGTTGTCGACCATCACGTATTTCATGGAAAAGGCTTGAATTTTTAGCTGGTTGTTCAGTAGGTCAGACAGGTGTATGTATATACACAATCAAGATTCAAATCATGCAGCCAGCCGCAATCGGATCTTGGATTGGAGCGTTGTCTTTGCCCTACCGGCATTTGCCATTGATTTATTGAAATGCAATACGGATTTCTCAGATGTTCCCGAAGATCAAAGGTTAAAGGTTAACTGTACTGGCGACCAACTAGTCAAACGTGTCCAAAGACCGTGCAACTCCTAGATGAAGCCATAGGAATGATCTTTGACATTTTCCAATTAGGTGGTAGGTCAGATTTATAATAATTAAAATCAAAAATTTCAAATAACATTAACATGTTCAAAAATAATAAATTCAGTTATTTATAAAATGACTCATGTATGCTAATGATATGTCACACATATGGCGCATACATGAATTTCGTACAGCTGAAAGTGAAACAGTTATTGTTCAAAGAAATATAATTATTATTCTAAATCCCATCGACCATTTAACAGAAATATATAATTTCTTGAACGAGATTAATACTTTTGTGAAGTGTAAAATATCTTCAGTACTATAGTTATTCCTCACGACAGTCGCACCTAAAGAAGATACACTAAAGCTCTATTGAAATAACGTTACCATTGTTTTTATTTTCCACTTGTCACGAACTAAATAAACAGTTTGAAGTTGGGATTCATTAGTTTAAAAAAAATAATAATAATTTTCATCAATTCATACGTTGCTCTTGCAACTGTAAAAACTGTAAATCTTAGTAATTTTAACAATTCCCATCTTTACAATAAACTAATCATTATCATTCATTTTTCACAGCCATTTGACCGGGAATTTAAGGCAAAATTGGTTAACAATCTTTCTTATAATCTATAATAATAAAACTGTTCATTAATATGCGTTTAAATGTGGAATCTAGATTGCAAATTGCATGTTGCACGATTGTGTTCGATGATTGAATCTCGTAACGCAAAATTGAGATGTTTTGCATCTGGTATGAATCACGATTCTTTCGGTTGGCAAGTATGTAAATGGAAAGCTGCATTAATAAAACAGTAATAAACCAGGAATAATACGCTAAGCAATAACGGAAATGACAACATTTAAAATATTAATGCAAGTTTTGCGAATTTCGAAAGGTTAAACATTCACGATCAACCGAAACGATGTTAATAATTCAACATGTAGTTCAATTTCGTCATATAAATCACTTGCTGTTAACCTGCGTACCGCATGAAGAAGAAAAGCCTGGAAGCGTGGATCATTCATTTTTGGTGGATCTTTGAAATGAATGTACCTCTGGAATGAGCCGATATCCTAACTATTTTTAGCGCACGAGCATTTTTAATGTGAGTACAGAATTTGCACCTAATATCAGTGCACTCGTATTATCTTGCACGCACTTTTATGTGAAAAACAATTGACTTTCCTACTACCAGTCTGCATACCAATTTTGATCAAAATTGGTCCAAGGAGTCAAAAGTTGTCGTCGCCTTAATATTAATTCAGTACACAGTACACATTTTAGTCCTTAGTGCTGCGATGCGAATTGGGTACGTAGTGCATCTCTGTAATTTAGCCCATTAATTGCCACTGATTTTTTTTTTTTCAAAAATGAATTATTTTTGACTAAAAACGGACACCAAACTATTAATTTATGCTATATTAAAAAAAAAACACATCATTACGGATAGTTAAACAAAAATCCCCATTTGAGGATCACGACTGATGGCATGTATTTCAAGTGGATATTGTTTAAATGTTCTTGTGTGTATGCCACTCTTTTGAACAGTCAACATGAAGTCGAACATTGCAATCTGGACACTGTTTTCGCACATTTGTTTTGCGAAGAGAGCATTTTCCTCAAATGTTCTTTCTAAAAAATGTTCTCTAACAGTCATACGCAATTCTTCAGGAACTCTTTTTACCGAACTTTTACTAAATGACGGTCTTCCAGCTCTTTTAGGATCACATATGGAGATAATGTTGAGATATGCTTTTGCAATCAGTCGTCTAAAGTCTAGGAAGGGTAAGTTCTCATTGGGCTTGCAGTAAAGGCAGTGCGTATTTACTATGGCAATGTCTACCAAATCTGTAACAACTGGGAAGTACCATTTCTTCCCTCGAATTCTGATTCTATATTTTTGAATGCTCCAGTCTAATTTGTCTACACCTCCCATGTATTTATTATATTGACTGATTAGATGAAGTTGTGGAATTGCTTTTCCTTTTTTTTTTTCAGCTCTTGACCATCTAACTGTTCGTGCTAATAGTATAATATTTTCATGGTTTGACAACATTTTAACGCAGTTATTATCTTTTCATCAGCTACCTCAAACCGATATGTTCTATGTTCATTTTTCATTTCAAATTCGTTCTTTATTGGGCTCATTATATTGAAGCGACAAGTTTCTGTTGCACAAATGCTTTTTTCCTTGAGTTTTTTGATCAGTTCAAAACTGGTAAAGAAATTGTCAAAGTAAAACTTATGTTCGAGAGAATTTTCGACTACTGAAATTTTCTTCATATTAACATCTCCTCCCAATCCAGAATTTGGTCTTTCTTTGCTATCGTCACTAGAAGCTTTTCCTTCATACACTTCAGCATGAAAACAGTATCTGGTTTCAGCACAGCACATAGCCCATTGCTTGAACCTAAATCTAATGGTTTAAGGGATATAGAAAACTTAAAGTTTAGCCCATTCGGGAGGATGAAAATTTATTATATGTAGAACGTTTTCGCTCACTTTACGAGCATCATCAGTACAGTACAGTCTAAAAAAACGTGGAAAATGCACTTGAAGAAGAGAAAATCTTTTAAAAATACTTACAAAGACATTAAAATTCTTGTCGACAAGATGTCTGAAGGCTAAGAGAACTACTTAATCGTTTATGATAAAAAACATTTTTTTATAGAAGAAAAGAGAGGAAAAGTGTATATCTATTTTATCTAGTGGAAGAGATATGAAACAAAGAGGTTGTTAAATCGTGAATTAAATTCTTCCATCAATTTAATTGACTGTGGCAAAGAGGGATATCCAGACAATACGAGAATGGCAAAAAATTTGTTGAGACAGTCTACTGATAACGTAAAATCATGACGATTATTCTGTACAGCATATATTATACTCTGGCGTACAATATGAGTCACAACATCTTCATCAAAAAAAAAGTTCAAAAACTTCAGCTGCTGACTTATTTGTTAGCTGGTCCTTTACGTTTTCTGTTCTAATAATGCAATTATTATTTTCATTACATAATAGGGAAAACGACGCTTGTACTTTTTGCCAATTGGAAGTAGAAACATTATATTATTATAACTAGGTTTTGGTTCTGAAGATGATGATTTTCTTTTAGAAGTGGATGGTTCATTGATGTCATCTACAATTACGTTGTCTGGAATAGTTGACGATGGATTGTAATGAATTTCAACAAATCCAGGCACGTCAATGGGCGCTGAATCCTACAATTCACTCTTCTACGTCTGATATATTGTCAACGTTTTCAGGTGGTAACTCCGCGATATCAATTTTATCATACTTATCATCATCACCGTCAAAAAAGCTAGGATCTTCTACCATATCCTACATTTCGCGCAATGATAAACGTTTTCGTGACACCATGATCACTGAAAACGAAATTATATATTATGTAAATTTTCACTTACAAATGTACATGACATTAACTATGATCCCCAAATGGGGATTTATTTCAAAAAGGCCGTAAGCAAATATAATAACAAGCTGAGTCAAAACTTAGTAAACTAAAAAGCCTGGAAGTCGGAGCCTGTGGATCTATATACTCGGTGGATCTTTGATTTGTGTGGATCTTTGAAATTGATTTAACTTATTTAATCTGGGTGCAGAATCTGCACCTAATATTAGCGCACTCGCATTATTTTGCACGTATTTTCATATGAAATGACAATTCGAATTATATATGGAAGATTGTAATTGAATTTGGAAAAATATAGAAATCCCCACTGTTTATAAATCTAAAAATTTTGAAAGCTAATCACTTAGGCACTTGCTAATACTCGTGCGCTAATTCTCGCTAATGCTCGTGCGCTAAACGAATACTCGAATACATTTACCATATTATCTATATTATATCTATTATTAATAATTATAATGATCCTAACTTACGATCAGACACATATGTAAAATAATTT
>QDEB01100715.1:0-16227 GCA_004193795.1 Asbolus verrucosus | reverse complement strand
TGATGTTTCAATATACATATGAGGATTTTCTGTCGACCAAGTTCTCATGTTCTGTGAGTTCATAGTTCAGTCTTGCAAATGGAACCAAGCATCCAAAATATTGTCATTCATGTAACGTTAAGTAAAAACCACTAACAATAATTCACCTTGGGTACGAAATCACGCGGTAAAATCTTATGGTACACCTGAACCTTGTACGGAAACATATGGAGGTCTTTTTTCAAGATTGTATGGCTGGTTCCATAGGATAAATGAATTTGCTGTGATAATTTCCGAATCGATTTTGAAAGAATTGCCTCCATAAGACCCCGCACTTCCTCAACGACTTCTGGTGTTTTCTTTTTGGGTCTACCTATACTCTTTACGTTCAGTTTCCCTGAAGACAACCACTAAATTTTTCACAGAAAAGTGAATGTCTTGATTTCCGAAATTCTTCAAAGCCAGCTTGCACAGAATAAGACCGTTCTCCATTTTCTAGTTTCACGCCATTTCGAAAATACGGTTCCAAAAGGTATGATTTGTGTTCAATCTTTAACATTTTGTACGAAAAAGAATAAGTAAATGATAAAGTCGCACTAACAACTTATCAAATATTTTTCAATCAAAGACATGCGGAACAAAGGTTTATTGGTTGCTGCGATCATATTCTTTAATTGATTTGAAAACTTTCTGTACTTTCTAAAGTGAGATCAAAAATTATTTCCATCACCAGCAGCTAAGAAAACAAAAGCAGCGTCTTTGATTAGTCGATATAGTTATAATTAANNATTTTTGATCGTACTTTAAAAATATTGCCCTCTTAGTTTACAGTAGCATATCAGGATGCAATTTTCATTTTTTCGGCTGTTCTATAGTCGATTCGGCTTTTAAGATTGCCTGAAACTCCGGGAAGAGATAGGGTGGCGCAACTGCACCCTTTAAAAGACACTCTTAGTTGCGGAGTGGGGTTATATTTTACAGTACATATTTACATTGATTAAAAATATTAACACAGTATAATCACAAAGTATACATCATAACGAATTTTTTTGTTTGGTTTTATCTTATGCAACTTTTTATAGGACGGTCCAAACATTACTAAGTAGGAACATTTGAACTTTTCAAATAAAGTAAAAACAAATATCAATTCACTATAAGTTAGACCATTAAACTTGATATAATATGATTAAGAATTAAAAAGAAAAAAGAAACAAATTAACTGTAACAATCAAAGATTAAAAATAGAAACGAGTGATACTGTTATTATATAATCGCAGACACAATCCGATTATTTGATAAAAGCACAAAAATTTGTTATTAGGATAATAGTTTTAAAGCTGATACCATGACCTAATTGTGTGCTGAATTATATAAACAACTTGTAGCTTTTGTACATCCCTAACCTGAAACATAATATACACATAACTCTAATCGTATAACACGCAAAAGTTAAGCAAATGGTAAACGGTATATTTTTGTTGATATCGACAATACAGCATGTTTGAAGAAAAAAATAAAATAAATAAATACAGGCACTCTTTAGATTCGGTTAATCTTGTCGGCAGTAACTAAAGGATTCTGATGTTCCAGAATCCTCCTCCCTTCGGTTTTGTAGTCGTAGTTGCAGTGATGCACTTCTGAATACCTGTGTTGCGAACAAAATATTTTCCCACATCGACAATTATAAATGTTTGTGATATTCAGGCGCTTATTACACTCGCTACACCTAGACTTCTTCTTTATCACAGGAGGCAACTCAATGTCTTTTTTCTTTGAAACTTTCGATTCACCTAACAATTCTGTTGCACATCCTAAATTGTAATAACCATAAAGTTCGTCTATGCTCTCGTCATGCCCCGACAATATACTTTCACTCAGACTTTTCGAATCTCCACAATCATTTTTCAGCCTTTGAATACGGGAACACTCACTCAGAAAATTATTTTTTATTTCGGGCAATTTATCTGTCGTCGTCTCGTTCTTGCTCTTCCGTCCGTACAACGGAGACCTACTGTTATTTCTGAAGTAATAATCGCACAAGTCGTCTTGATCCTTCGGCGCGTATTGAGGCGGAATAGCGCTCGGAGAAGCCACGAACTGGGGGACATGGAAAAAATTTCCCGAACACACTTCGCCGTAATTATATTCCCCGATCTCTTGCTTGGGTGGGTTTTCTATGCCGTCGTAGCCATAATCGAGACTTTGTCTTCGCTTTAAGAGTCCAAATTTACAAGTGGCGCTGTGCTTCAGACGCTCCGAAGCCGGTTCGTGAATTTCCCACAGATCTTGAGCGTTTTCTTCCAATTCTATACTGTCAGGAGTGCTTTTCGGCCTCTCCACACCTTCCGAAAGCACCAGCCGGGTTAAATGGACCGTGTTCCCTTTAGGAACCGCGAGCGGCAAACATAAGTCGGAATCTTTGGACGTCCCTTCACCCCCGGTCCTCAAATCGCGCGTTTTTTTATGAATCCTCGCGTAGTTCTGTTTGGTGTGTGAATACGCCCCTTTAGTTTCGCTATAGAGTGACTTGTTAAGAGCCGGCTTGCGGTTGGCTCTTATTCGGTGTTTATCTTTCAAAGCTATCTCTTCAGTCTCCGATTGGCTCTCTTCTTCCAAATTCTTCTCGAAAATTTTCAAATCCACATTGTCGAGCAAATCGTTGGTACATTCGGTTAGCAATTTATAAGACAAATTAGTTTTATCGGTTGAAGATGAGGAGGACTCACCGAAACATTTCTCTTCCATGTCATTGCGCTTGGTGTTCCTCAACTGTCTTTTCAAATTAATGTCCTCCATCCTCTTCCTCAAATTTGAGATTTTCGTCATCAACTCGGTATCTTCAACCAACTTTTCGAACATGGCCATCTGCGATTCTCTCCGATTCGGCCTGGAAGGGGGCGATATCGGCTTCTCGCTGTACGGCGAATAAGAACCGTCTTCGTTTTCGATAACCCGCAACAAATTTAAAATATCGCCTTCCTTGAAGACCAACACTGAAACTTTTGAGCCGGGGGCCAGCTTGTCGCCGATCTCATCCCTGAAAAAAAAACCAGCAAATGAGTCGAGGGTTGGGGCACGCGGAACTTAAACGACCTCGTGTTTTCCAACAGCTCCTTGAGCTCTTTGAGCATCATGTGGTGTTCGCAACTGACCGACAGCCGTCTGGTCGATATGGGCCCGCCTTTCATCGCAATCACGAGCTTGATTATCGAACCGTTCTTGATGCCTGCATCACACAAACGCCGCGAGTCCTTCAACTCCTTCGACTTGAAGATGAGGTTCTGCTGATGGATCGGAATGCCTGAGGAAAAACGGGGTTTTACAAACGCAACTCGAGAGGGAGAGGGGCGCACCTTCGACCCGCTGGATCCTCTGCTTGATCTCCCGGATGGTGTCGGTGGAGGAGACTCGCATGTCGAACGAGGTGCCCATGAGGGTGTCGATTTGTATTTCCATGTTGGGTTCGTCGAAACAGTCGGAAAACCCATCTTCAGACATTTTAAATAATTTTCGAACGTTGACAGTTGACAGAAAGCAAAGTCACTTTGATTATTTAAACAAATTGGTTTACGGGCCGGTTGCAATGTTGCATTGCAACTTCGAATGCAACTCTAGAATCTTTCTACACGATCAAAGAGACCTACAAGGAAGAATGTGCATGTCAAAAACTGAATTAATTAAACCGAATTGACGGGAACGGTAGTTGGCATGTGATTATTTACGAATTTCTTTTGGACTACCTGTGCCTAATTATAGTTCCAGCGGATTATTTTTAAAATTGTATCTTCCTTACCACATTGCGACATCACCAGCGATCAAAATAAAACGATTTTTCCACGAAGATAAACTGACGAAATTTCCGATTCACACAGGACGACACAACTCACTGCTGTTTTAAATCATACCAACTTTCCGCGATTACGTCTGACGTACCTCAAATTTTCAAAAATCACTCTCGCTCGACCGACGCGTAAACGGACGTAAATGAAACACGAGTACAATGGAATTTTGCCCTGCAACCGAGGATATTGTTTATGTAACTAAAAAATTAACGCAAACATACGTAACGATGCTAAAATTAGTGTTGGCAATGATTCACACACAACTGTCACACGAACGTGTCACGTGATTGCAACCCGACATGCCCACCAACATGCCGATTTTAGCAATTACAGCTCACACGCACCTTCTTTCGCGATCGCGAAGATGCTCCTCGCTGAATTCGCGTCAGTCTGATCATTTACCCGACGAATTTTTCACATCTCTTAATAATCCGCAAAAAATGGCGAATTTATTTTTTTCATGTTGGCGACATTACTTTCGCCCCTTGAAGGGGGGAAATTTAAAAAATTATTTGTCAATGCCAAAACTTGCATTTTGCTCATTATAAAATAGGTTTACTTGCTCTAAAAATATGAAGTTTTTATGGGGCAACAAAGGAGAGATATAAATTTCTGAAACACACTTCTTTAATCTTTGTAACACGTGCGGTCGTATATCCAAAAACCTTGCAGATAAGACTTGTGCTATTAAAAAAAAAGCGTAAACAAAAACTTGGCAGTTTATCTTCAGCGTGCATATCCACCACAAAAAATGTGATAAAGTTTTAATTGAAAGTACATTTTATTATAGTAGTATATACACATTTTCACAGTCAATTTTTAAATAATCATTTTTCAATCGCGTCAAAGCTACATCGTTGAAGTGTGCATGTGACATTAGTTATAAAATAGCAGTAATATACGTTTATTACTTGTCCAATGTCTCAAAAGGAAATGCGGGGAATGATTGAAGGCTCCCCAAATCAAAGTTGCAGACCCTCTTAACAGTAGTCGCTTCTTTTTTGCTGATTGCTTCGAATTTCTTCTCTGCAATGATTTTTTCCAGTTGCAAGTCTTTGTATGCAGCTTTATCTTTTTTCATTTCTATTTTCATGGAATCGATTTCTTTTTGTTGTGCTATCACTGCAGTTCTTAAGCTGTTTGTTAGTTCTTTTAAACTGTTAATCTCCTCGTCGTAATTTTTGCTTTGTTGCAACTTCCTCTGATTTATCACAGATTTGAGTGATTCCCTCAAAATGGCATTTTCTTCCTTTAGTTTTATGATTTCTTTATCCCTTAGAGATAGCAATTGTTTCAAATGTACACACTTATCACTACCTGCTGAAGCTTCTGTTAAAACTACCGTGGGCTTAGATTCGACCGAACATATCTGGAATGGCGTGCTGATCCCTTGAACCACATTTTCACCGCTGATGTAACAAAATTGATATAAATCGTCGGTTTCGTTTTGAGTATTTGGCAAATCATATCCTAGAAACAATCGCAACTTGCAGTTTTGTGTTTGCAATTACGAGAGTACACTCACTGCTGAAGATGACCGAATTCACATCTGCTCTGGGCGAATCGACTGCCCATTCAAATAAGACGTAATTCCGCAGAGATTTCCATCCCATTTTAAAAATGGCTATTCTGTCCCCATCTTGGACTTTGTAATTGTTGAAGGAGTACTTACATTCGATGTCTTCGTTACAATGATATTGATCCAACATTTCTACGAACTGGACCTAAAATGCAATCAAATTTTATAATCGGTATGTTTTAAGTATCATTCACTTGCAGTAAGATGTAAAGACATCGTCGCTGCGTCTGTTTCCATTATTTCTTGTATGATTGCTTTATTCAACAAAAAAATATTACAATAAGATCAATATTTATGTTGACATGATTAGAACATTCCCCACAATGGCGTTCTCAATTCATGTGACTTCAATCTATAAACATGAAGGTTAAAAATTCCCCTACGTGATAACACAATTTTCGCCCGTATTTAAAAAATTTGTACACAAAAGTAAGAAATATCCTCATCTTAACAATTCTGAAACATTTCTAGTTCTACTAATATCTTATTAAATCCAATAATTATTGAATTTTGATAACAGATCAGAGTTAAATGTTGGCAGTTCTGAAATCATCCTCAGATAATCGCATTTAAAGTTGACGCCAAGTTTGTTTTTTGCTTTTTGTAAAAATTGAGGTAAACAAACAAATACAATGGGAGAAAAGCAGTTATCATCCGCAGAAGCGGAGCTATACGACAGACAAATACGATTATGGGGAATAGAATCTCAAGAAAAGTAAGTAATACAAGTGGCTAACATCACATAACCTCACTTTTACTAGATTGAGAGCCGCCAATGTTTTGTTGATTGGAATCAGAGGCCTGGGTTCTGAAATCGCGAAAAATATTCTCTTATCAGGAATCAATTCCTTGACCATTCTTGATGACGGTTTGATTACCGAAGATGATCTTCTGCACAACTTTTTATTAACCGAAAGCACTGCTGTTGGCAAAAAGGTAACGCATGTTGCAGGGGTGAGCCTTCACACACATTCCGTTTTCAGATTGCCGAAGAAGTTTTAGCTAGAGCGCAAGCACTCAACCCCTTAGTCAAGATAATAACAGATACAGAATCGGTTACGGCAAAAAGCCCAGAATTTTTCCATAATTTCACTATTGTTGTTGCTACTAAAATTAAAGTGGACAGCATCATTAAAATTGATAATATATGCAGGGAGAGAAACGTCAAATTTATTTATGGGGACGTTTTTGGATTATTTGGCTTTTCAGTCGCTGATTTCCAGGAACATGATTATTTCGAGTATGTCGCACATTTTCAGTTACACGAATAACATTTTAATTTGTAGGGATCGTATTCAACTAACAGCCGGCCGCAAGCGCGGACATGACGGGGAAAAGAAGACAGTTAAAGTGAAGGGAAACATCAGCTACCCGTCCCTCAATAAAGTTTTAATTTTACCAAATACAAAACAGGATACAGTTTTTGTCAAGAAATTAGCTCGCCCCTCCAACTTATTTGCCTGCCTGTTGAGTATGTATGTACGTTCACATTTACATTTTTTTTCTAAATTTGTAATTTCAGCGTTACTGGAATTCAAAAAACAACACCATAGGGATCCTGATTATGAAAAGAAAAACGAGGATATAGAAAAATTAAAAATCATCGCTGCTGACATCATCGAACTTTATAACTTCACTAACTTGAACATGGACAGTTTGTATGAACTTTTATTTGGTGAATTGATACCAGTTTGCGCAATTGTTGGTGGAGTCATGGCACAAGAAGTTATTAAAGCAGTCTCGCATAAGGAAGTCACTATTAATAACATATTCTTGTTTGATCCAATAACTTACAGTGGGAAGGAACTGACCGTCGGAGCCTAATATTTCGAACTTTTTCTAATAAAATTATTTTTAAGGCTACCTCATTGTTTAATTACCAGAAAATTACATAATACATTAAACTTGATAGAAATACGAAATTAAATTCTTACATTAGTTAAAATTCTCTCCTATGATACTTGTCTGGGTCAAAATATGAAGTGACCACAACTCGGTTACTGAACTTTCTTCCAGTAAGAGTCTGTTGTGCCTTTTGACAGTCCAAAACTGAATTAAATTCAACAAACACCTGCAAAATCATCCTTAGAAAAGTGGTTGAATGCTAACAAACATTACGTACTTTTCCACAACCTGGAACTTCAACACCGTCGATGGGTCTTGGGATTTCTATGCTTCTCACGACTCCATATTTATTACATTCTTCTTTGATGTCTTCGAGAATATCTTCGTATTCCTCTTCGTCTTTTAACTCGTCCGGTGTCACCATATTAAGCAGACATAAAACTTCTGTTGCAGGCCCTGAAGCACCCACCAGGCTGAGACCTGGCACTTGAATTTGAACGGCAGGCAGAACTGTGGTATTTTTAGCCCCCACGCTGGCTCTTTGAACGATCAAACGTTTGTCACCGAGTTGCATTCCATTCAGTCCAGCTATCGCCTACAATGTCTTTTTTAAATCGGATAATTCAAACTGGTGATGGTTCTGTTACCTGGTCCGTCATCGTGATGTCGATGTATTCAGCAAAAGCGTAACCTTTGCTCAGTCCGAATGCGGTGTCTTTCACGAGATTGAAGGCTCGTAATTGGCCAAATGACATCAGTAACTCTTTGACCTAAGAAATGGTCTCAAGTTGGTTTAAAGAAATCGGAAAAAAGTCAAGTTGCGCCCAAATTCAAACCTCTGAATCAACTTTGAATGTGGGGGCAATTTGGGTAGCTTTATGGGAAAAAACTTACACAATCTGGTGCAGATTGATTTCATTGAAAAAATTTTGATCGAAAATGTACAAAAAAACATTGGACAGTCCCTAAAAACCCGTCAATTTTACCGTTTAAAAAATCGATTTGAAGCCCCAAGCCAGTCAGATTAGAAACTCTTTGAAACATTACTTTGCTGTTCGTGAACTATAATGACACTTGCCTGATTTTCCACAAGGCGTTCAAGTTTATTTGAGTCGTGTTCATAGCTCTTTATAGGGACCGACATGGAAACCCTAGCTATAGGGCAAACAAAGCAAAAGGTAACATGAGAAAAGCTTGCACAAAAAATATTTTAATTAGGTACGTTACAACAATATACATTACAATGTGCCAATTTTGTCGACCTTATCGCTTTTTCAGCACCTGAAAAACACGCCGACCCCCAACCAAATTTATTTTATGACTTTTATAATTTTTTATCTGAAAAATCCGCAAAATTAGGCCTGAAATAAAAGACATTTACAGCACCTGCAACTTTCCTTTTAACCTGAAATGCTGAAAATGCTCTCGGACCGTGAAAAATAAACGCCGAACGCTTATTCTTCACAATCGGGTTAAGCTCCGAGGCTCCAAATGGCAGATCTCCAAAAGATATGGAGGTTACATAAAATGTCATAAAACATTGTAGTGGCAGAACTGAATCCAGCGGCTCTAAACTATTCGAATCAGATGGCAGCAATATTCAACTATATGAACATATAACTGTGTGTAATAATGGCTGCGTATGTTATTGGTAAACTTGATGAATGTAAGAATTGAGTTTCACATAATGTCAAAATGGCATCAGACACATTACATGTTTCAACGAACGCTTAAAATATGTACCCTACATTCGCATCTATTCAAATACAACGCACAAGAAAATGCATTTAACATTTTTATAAAGCAGTCATTACAATATGAAATTACGCGGTCCAAAGACCAAACATTTCAAAATTTTAAACGTGTATTGAAATACATACGACACCATCCATTTGTAGAACACTGAATTCTTACATTCATCAAAATTACTAACAATAAAGTTTGCAGTTATTATTACACACAGGTAATCGGAAGTCAAACATCCTGTTATCACTTGATCAATGGTTTAGAACCGCTGGATTCAGTTTTGCCATTACAATTCTTATGACTTTTTATATAACCTCCAAACCTTTTGGAAATCTGTCATCGGAGCTACGCACTTCCCCTTACAAGATGATTGTACTGATAAATCCTGAAAACGTTTTTCAGTCGATATTTCGCTTGATTTTTACTGAAACACCTGGAAAACGCCCGGTATTGTAAAAAATAAATCAAAATCCATCAATAATAATTTACATTTTACAACAATTTGGCAACAGTAATAGTGAGTCGCTTTTACTGAACAAAACCTGTAAAATGTCTCATTTTATAAAAAACAAACGACAATTCTGAAATTATCCTTCAGTTTTTACAAAATGAGACATCCTGAAAAATCCTGAAATACATTACTTCCTGTAAGCTGAAACCTGAATAACTGAAATATCCTTTTTTTTTATTTTTTACTTACTAACTGTCCGAAAATTTAATTAATTTTGAAATTTATTAGCTGAAAGAGAAAGTGAGAGCGCAATGGCCCTGAAAAGTCCCTACAATTAAAAAAAAAACAACCCTGAAAAATTTCCAGAACCTGTGAAAGCCTGTAAATTTAAATGGAGGCTAAAATTCAACTGACTGACTGTGAACTGCTGTTTTGGCGTGAAGTGACCAGTGATAGACGCTAAAACTAAGAAAAAGGGAAGGGAAATAAATCCAAACACGCAACCTCTCGCAATTACTTCGCCAATAAATGAATCCCTTTCGATATCCTCATGAAAAAATATCAAAACAATTCATTCATTCGAGAAATTTAAACCGATCCATCCATTCGCTCCCTACGACGTCAAACAACTCAATTACCTGATCTTCGTTCAAATAATTCGGCAGACCCCCAATAAAAATCTTGTGTGGCGAATCGGGAACCACCGTACTTATAACTCCAGCTGGAACACTAATACTACTTTCCGCCATACCTGGCATCGGCTGGTAATCATGCGGTCGCCGAATCTTCAAGCTTTGCCCTGAAACCGCCACGATTAACATCTCAAAAAAGCTCACGCGAAACCCACCTTTAAAATTGATCCCGTCAAAAGCCATTGCTTGAGTAGTTTCATCGATAGATCTAAACTCCAAAAACGCGAAATTCTTGTCGAGATTGATCTGACAAGCCAAAACCGGATTCCCTGCAGCCTGCGCCAACCCGCTCAGATGCATCTGCTGGTTGAAGAATTCCATCATTTCCTCCTCGGTCACGCCGAAGGGTATATTCCCAACATACAGCCGTCGCGCTTGACGCGTGATCGTCGACCCCACCACCGGAACAGCAGCCTGGGGCGTATCCGCCACGATATTGGCAGGAATTTGGCCCGCAGCCTGCATGGCTTTGTACTGCAGAGGGGTAATATGCTCGAAACCCGGAGGAGGCACGTCCCAGTATAAGGAGGGCTTGCGTCTGCGTGAGTGGCTCTTATGGCGATTGCTACGAAGAAACGTTAACTTCGAGGAGTTGGAAGTCATGAAACTTACGCCGATGAAGATCTGCTCCTTCTTCTACGATCTCTGCTGCGGGAACGAGACCGCCTCCTGTGCTCTCTGGAACGGGAGCGCCGTCTGCGGTCTTTATCGCGGTCGCCCCTTTCACGACTCCGCTCTCTCTCGTTGTTTTTACCATCTAAAAGACAAGTTTGAGTGTAAACATAGCCACCACTGGTGGAGTCACTTACCTTTTTCTTCCCCCATCGCAGATTGATAATCGGTGACCTTTTGGGTGTTGTTTTATTTTTAGAATGAGTAAGAAATGATTAATGCACTCTGCTACCTGCTTGGAGGCTTCGGTTTATGTTTTCACAAAAACGTTGTTGAAAATGGCGGACCACACATCGAGTGACGTCAAATGAGTCTCAGTCGGTAATCGTGTCAATGGCGGCATTTTATTAAATTTAAATTATTACATCCATCATCCACTTCTTCTTCGACTTTATTGCCTTCTTCGTCATCTCTTCAAAGAAATGTGCACAAAAATAAAAACAGTTCAATCCCAGAGCGATTGCAGCAGTAAACAACATTATTGTTTAAATTTATCCTCTTCGAGAGCTGACATACCGACACTGCAATGGTGAAATTTGGAAAATTCCAGGGACGTATCGAGCACCATAATCTTCAATGTTAAGTTCCGTCTATCAATTAATCAGACATAATAACATAATTAATAGCACGTTCGCTCAGATTGGAGTCTTGTTAACGCACGATTTTATTTTTTTTGCAGTGTGATCTTTGTAAACAAGGGCGAGAACTTGAAAAACATATTTTGTAACAATACAGACTAAAAATATTTTCAAAGAACGCACAGATAAATTTATACAAACAATTTATTAATAAGTTACTATTATCTCTAAAAATGTCGCTGAACTTCATCAACGTGTAACATTTTTTGTTACTAGGCTGAACGCGTCGAAATTTATCGAATTTGGAATTCATTATGCAAAAATTATTGCCCTAATCAATAACCCAGTCACCTCATTTTATCGGTATCTTAATTTTACATAATTGCAGCCCCCACCTCCATTCAATTTTTTATTGTACAAATAGGACAGGACCGGCTTGATATTTGCCAAAGCAACTCACGCAGTTAATAATGCAAATTATACACAAATGTAAGTAATGACACGTAATTAATGCGAAACAATAGATTTATTATTAAAAAGTACAATTTCCAAACAAACTAAACATCTGTTTCCTGCTGCAGCTTTAGTCGGGGCATAAAATCATCTGTTGATTTACAAAGACGCGTAAATGTCAAAATGAATCTTCCACAACCCTTTGTGGTTGAATAACAAACTCATTCATTGTTTAAGTTTTTTTGTAAAACTTGGATGATGACGAAGTCACGTGTGATACTTATTTTTGAGCGTTGGTACCTGGTACACACTCCGTCGCAAAAAATGTATTTCTCTGTGGCAATTACAAAAAAAAGTATGCTGGCTATAATGTGGCTAATTATCATAAATAGCTTGAGACAGTAACGGCATTACTTTTCCTGTGATGTAGACATTACAGTAATTAAGATAACTTTAATTAGGCGAAGAAAAAGCCAAAAAACAGATTAAGTAATTCCGCGGAAAGTGGGTAAATACGTTTTTAATAAATATCGTGTACAAAATCCAGCGAAAGATCGTATCTTGCCATGGAAAAGATTCATGGCTTGCTTGATAGCCACCAAACAACTCGACATTCACCGATCAACTCGTGATTAGTAAAGACGCGAATTTATAAGCGCTCCGTTCGATAGAATTTTTTTTATTTGCGGTCAGGTCGCATAACACACCGATCGAAGTAGAAATAAATTCTCAAAGTGAGCCGAATTTGGCGAAAATGGCCTTCCTCAAGAGCATCTGGAAAACCAATTCTAGACACCAAAGTGAGTTTTTTGAATTTTGTAAAAATGTTTACCGCGGTAATTATAATTTATTTTCTTCGAGGGATTAACCCCGTAATTTCCCAATTAACTTTTTAGTATCCGGCAAATTCGATTTTAAGACTTTTTTACGAGTTTTCTAATATTTTTTTATATTCTCGCGCTTTTGGTTTTATGGATATTGAAGCCACATGTGCTCATAGTGTCTGTGTTAATTGCTGACAATATTCTCATGCCCTTACGCAAGGTGAAATCTAAATTGCTCCTAAAAAAGTGGAGATAATTGTTGCTATTACTGAATGAGCTTATTCAGCAGAAAAGATAATAGCAGTTTCTGCCAGAAGTCAACTCTTCATTATCAGCGCTTCATTATTGTTATTATTAATAATTGTTTATATTCGGAATTTTATTGACTGTGAAGAATTCCTTGTAAAAGATTGTTTATGTAAATGACGTTATCGCTCAAATGAAATTTTCTGTACCATTAGGTACCTTCTTCCAAAGCGGTACCCGATAAACTGGTACCAATTTAATTATTCGAATGCATGGGAAACACATAGCTCGAGGACAGAATAGAAATGAAGCGATTTTAAACAATGAGACGGTCATAAATTCATTTTAGCAATACCTATTTACTTATTAACAAACTAATTATTCTAAAGGTCGTCGATTTAGGTTCAAGTTAATTTAGCATTAATTTGGACATAAGCGGAAGCTTGATCATGTTCGCGCTGATTGCATCATTCAGATGCACCCAGACCAGAAGAAAAAAGTGGCTAAAAGCGCGTTGGCATTGTGCATGATGCAATACAGAAAAGCAACAAGGAGTTAATAAAATGTTAATTTCGTATTCCCGCGAGTTGTAATTATTGACAATGTGTCCTTAATATTGAGCATGCATTAAAAAATTTACCCGATCATTAGACACCATTATCCCGGAATAAAATTATTTAATAATTACATCGAAGGAATAATTTAATTTATGGTAATGATAGGAAACAAATTTAATTGTATTGAATAATTGCATTTTTCTCTGGATTTGTTTTTGTGTGGAATTTCGGACTTTTACTCATTAGCGAGTGATAATTGGACATGGAATAGGAGCTTCCGGTGCGCCTTTGGTTTAATTCGCCCGGAAAATCGTATGCAATTTTCTCGTGCAAATGAGGCTTCAATTTTGCACGAGTGGAATATTTTATGAGGAACATTGCTAGTGTTTCGGCCTTAATTGATCAGAAATTTTCCTTGGACGCGTGTAAACGGAGGAAAAAACCGAAATAGATTCTGAAACATTACGGGTTTCGCTTATTTTTGATGCAAATTAATCTATTTTTTCCCCATAATGACGGGGCTTTTTCAGTTGTTATGTAATTTGGTAATTAATTCTGTAAAGGCTCGAGGGTATTCGATAATTTGCAACAACTATCGATTGAGGTAGGACAGTAACTTATTGTTAATATTGCATCAGGTTGGGGTTCTTTGCGGAATAACTTTCTTAATGAGAGCAAGATGATATCTTTGGTAATTCTATATGAAAAAGACGCAATCAGCTCGAACTAGTTACTTACGTTTTTAATTAGCCGCTTTCTTACCTGTCCGTGTTTATTTCCAAGAAAACGTCGCATCTACATCGCTAGAAAACGCGACAAGGACGGTCAATTGATCGTTTGGTAATATTTATATAGAAGATAATTAAATTTGTGTTGGCTAAATTCTGTATTTACAATAGAGGTTAGCGGAAGCAGGCTTAATTCAATCATCCCCGGAAAGTAGTTGCTTAATCTTCCAAAACACAAGGATGCATTGCTCATTTAGTTACCGTTTAATTGTTATTTCCTCCATTAAAATACCTAAGTGATAAAGTATTTCGATAATAGTGTCTAAAATATCTTTTTATTTTAAATTTAATTTTCGCACCAAAAATGCGTTTACGTAGAAAATCTTGTACTTTTTCAAGTGAGGCTCACGACATACACTGATTCGTCCTTGAAATTAACATAATCATGCTTATTATGCTTCATCATTAAATTATTGATTATTGCATCACGATCATTGTTGAACAATAACCCATAGGTAATTATCATAATAAACATACAAAATTTTGTTGTCTGTCAAATAGTTTTCAAGATTACGCGGAGCCAAAAAATTCTAACAGACAAACCGACCCACATATTAATAATCTAGATCGTGCAAACACTGCAGGGGAAGTAAAAGTTGAAATCGGTTGGTAAATTTTAATCACAGGACGAATAAGTAGATGTAAGTTGTGTTTCAATTTCATACTCACTAAGAATTATTTTTTTTATTAAAAAAAATTTTATACCTACTCAAGCATGTGCATGTAGCCTATAATTTGAAAATATTTGTTGGCATTGACATTTATAATAATAAGAGACTCTCTCCAGTTATAATCAACCACGATAATTATTGGCATTTTTTGTTTTTGTTCATATTTTTCATAAATGTTCGCTATGTATGCACAGAATAAAATAACAAAATTAGTTCAATTATGAATAGTATTTAGAGCGGTTGCTTTTGAATTATCTTTGATAAAATGTTTTAGTGGCAATGGCAAGAGCTTATGAAATAAAAAAAAGTTGTACCACTTTATGCTTATTAAGGATCTGCTGAAAAATAATCTCAAACATTCGTGAAATATTCAGGTGATTTTAAAAACTACTTAGTCACCCTTACATCATTGGATATGGCAGATTACAAAGTAATGATCAAAATTCTCTCAGGTTATATATGAATACCTATTATTTAATAATTATTATGTTTACATTATTTAATTAAAAATGATGGATTTTTTTTTAACGAAATCCAAATTTTTAAAATGTTTATATACTTTGTAAGAACAATCTAAAATTGTGGAAAAACGATATTAAACACACATTTTTTCATTGTTACATTATGTATTACATCATTCAAAATTTAAATAATTTTTCAGGTACGCAATTAAACATTTTTTTTTTATTTTATTTATTTATATAATCGATTTGAATCAGACTTTGGATATTTACAGATATGTTATTGGATACTTTAATTCTTTTACTCCTTCGGTAGATGAAAATGGCATTAGACATGTCCTACATAAGAAAGTGAACTTCTAATTCAAAAAATAGAAAAGATTTTAGTGAGTTTGAAAATATAATAATAATAATTTCATTTACGCAACTAAAGTAATGAAATGATAACATTTTTCAATTTTTGACTAATGATAAATATAACAATATTACAATGATAAAACATCACGAGGTTGAAGGGGATAACCATCATTTTATGCTTTTTATGCCACAGTTGGATGATTATCGAGACTATACCTCAAATTACACAGTGAGATGAAAATCAGCGACCTAACTTAAATGCAAAATTGCGACTTTTTTCAGATGGGACACCATCTAAAAACGAATCGAAAAGTAAAAATTTAAGTCGAGATTTAAGTGTAAAAAAAATATCGATTAATGTTTGTTAAAAAGCTTTAACCTTTTGCAACAATTACTGCTTGTTTTAAAATATTCGTCAAAAAAAAAAGAAAAATCAAAAACTGTAGGACTCAAATATTTCCAATAATTTTAAAGGCAAACTTTATA